>JAHWXV010763023.1:0-16198 GCA_024586415.1 Phrixothrix hirtus | reverse complement strand
ATATATATATATATATATATATATATATATATATATATATAGGTATGTATGTATGTATGTATACATATAATATTCATGTCTTAATTAATTAATAAGTTATAGTTAATGTGTTGATAATGATATTTTAAAGCTGTCGCAATGATACTAGAAAAGACATCGATCTACAAGTGATTCTTAAATTTCTGTTTGAATATTATAGATGGGTAAATTCTTATAAATTCTTTGGAACTTAATCTCCGAAGAAAAGCATAGATTCAAAAATCTCATTTAAGACCATTATATTTCACAACATGTAACCCAATACGCAATTATTAAACATCCATTAATAATTATTAGCGTCAAATTTCGTAGTTTAATTGTCAGCAGTTTCGAATATAGTTTTAAATAACGGAATCTTTACTTATATGGCAACGTATGGAATGTTGAAGGAAACTCCCTGACTATACCCTCACATTAATTACGTTAGGAAGATTATTAATAATATGCGTAAAAGATATCTATTTGAAATAACCTTCATGTAATTAATTTTATAGTTAACATGTGAAGTTTACTTAAATATTTCATCTATCGTTATGCAAGTAAAATTTCGGTTTTTAAATTGCGTTATCAAGTATGTACAAGTACTAGTAATTATAGATAGTTAACAATTTTACGTTGGGTTGCATATCGTGAGACAGAATTATCTTAAGAAGGTTAAATAGTATACACATTTTATTGTTGTTGTTGTAGTTAACAGTAGCATGTTGACAAAAATTCAAATAATCTTTGTAATTACTAATTTTAGTAATTTATATTTTCAATTTAATTTTATTAATATTATTGTATTTATCAAATAATACAGAATTAGAATTATACAATTTAATTCATATATTATTTTTGATTCATTATGAATTTCCGTTTTACGTTAGAATTTGATACCAAACAAATTTTAATTGTAGTATTTACTGCTTGGTAAAGTTTAGCGCAGCCTTTATGTTTAAGTACTAAAAAATAGAGATAATATATTCAAGGACCACCTAAAATAGCATCATAAATAACCTATTGGATTTGGACAAGTAATGTGGATGTATAAATAAAGCGTATTATAACTTAACTATTAAAATAGGTTACTCTAGGACACTCCTTTAACTTTGTTTATTTAACGTCTGTTGGTGATGTGTACGTAATTTGCGAAACAATGCAAAAACCAGTTTTAAAGGTGAAATATGTATAATCGCTGATTTGATTATAAATACCATAAAATGTTATAACCGTAAGGTTCAGATATACGAATTAAGGCTTTCTTTTCCATACGACCATTCACCAGTTTGTATCACCACAGAATGTTATTCAAAGGCACATCTATGTATCTGCCATCCTTATTTGAGTATTATTCAAACTTTCGTAAATAAACATTATTATCTTCTACACACCGTACCAAGGCAGCAGCAGTAGCACTACGCAACGGGAAGAAAAGCGAAAATCTGGTGAACACATCCGCAATTACCAAAATGTAAGAAAAACTTTTTGTAAACCGAGGTAACAGGTCAACAAAATCCATGCATAAAACCTACCAGGCTCGACTGGGCCTCGCACGAGGCGCTAAGAAACCAGCCGGAGCTTTCTACTCAACTTTGTAATGTTGACAAACCTGACATTTTCGTATGTACTTAACCACATCAGCACGCATTTTCGGCCAAAAATATTTAGACATAAGACAATGGTAAGTAGACCCCTGTATGATCTGCGGTAGCTGGATCATGATGTTCAGCAATCAGAGCAGAACGGCAGTCTCTAGGGACCACAATCTTCCAAGCACTAGAAGGAGCGAAATTCGTATATTTACTGGCAAGATATTTGTCAACAATACCGTCTTCAACCCATGAACGGGCATATTTTCTAGGTGAAGACAAAAATTTTTCCCTAAGTTCACCGTACCATACGTCCGAAGACGCGTTAGTAGCCTCTTGAATAGAATAACTAGTAATGCTATGTAATTGAGGTGATCTGAATAAAGCGTCCGGGACAACGTTATCGTTTCCCTTTCCATGCACAATGATAAAATCAAATTGATGCAGGCGAACCGACCAACGAACTAAGCCTCCTGAAGCCTGTGATTTAATTAAGGTAAGCCAAAAGTAAGTGAAGAGAGCGAATTTTCACAAAAAACAGAAGGCATCCTTTATAAAGACCCGACTCCAACCTAAAGTTAAAGAAAACAAAAATCGACATCAAATAAGCAAGCCAAAATTTAGCAAAGTGACAATTCCAAATATCTTTAAGATAAATAAGTAACGGTGATCAAAAACACAATTCAAGTCAAGTTTGTTACAATTTTGTGTAAGACTATCTAGTTAATCCAAAAGAACGCATAATGATCAACAAAAGCGTGTTCGCAAGCATCAAAAACCAAAATAACGAAAATCACTAGCAAAAAGAAGTTCTTGAGTGTAATATAATCCAAAAGAAGCCAAAACTAATCCAAAATATTGCACAACAAGAAATCCAAAGCGAAAGCAAGATCAAGTTATAGTTACTCAAAGCAACAAGAAAGAATCAAATGAAAAGATCATACCGATTAAACAAAACCAACTAGAACCAATAAGAAACACAAAAGCAAAGCAGAAAGGCAAACTCAAATTAGAATATGGAATTATTCAATGTATCAAATGCAGGTCATATAATCCTCAATAATAAGTTTTAGTCTATCCTCAAAAGAAAAGACAAGCACACTTAATTGACAGGCTAAGCGAATCTATCCGAATCAATTAACTCAAAAACAAAAAAGGAAAGACAATTCAATTCATAGGAAACGAAGGGACGAGTCTAATCCGAAATGACTTCGCGGTCGAACCAAAGACCACACACTCGGTAACTTCACTGTGTAAGCAGATGGTAACTAACAAAAATCGAAAGCAATATGAATAAACGTTATCCCAACAGATAAGATGTTAAACAATATCAAGACATTGAGAAATTTAGCTTGGAAGTACCAAGTGAATCTAAGTGAGCAAAAAAGGAGCTTGAATATTTAAAAGTATTCAAAACAAAGAATACTAAAGAGAAAACAAAATCTAAAAACATACATAGGAAGAAGAAAAAAAAAGGCGTCATATAAAAGCCAGAGAACAATAACGAGCCAAGATGGAACAAAAACAAATTCTAAAGTAGTAAGACTGTCGTTTGTTACGACACACAGAACAAACCTGTGGAAGTGGAATTATTAAGCCGCCCCCGTACAACCAAAAGTAAAACAACATAAGAACAAGTGAAAGAACCATGTCAAAGTGGTAAGTTGATCTTCTCTTACGATGCGAAGACCGACCTGCGGTAGCAGTATTCGTTCGCCCCTACTACAGAACATAAAATAGAAGATCATGACATGATAAGGTGGAGAAGACGTCAAAGTAGTAAGTTCGTCGCCTCTTACAACTCACATCCTAACATTCGGGATCGGTATTCTCTAGAGCCCCACGTTTCATTTCCATAAGTAAATAATTTAGCGTTACGTTATTTTTAAAATGTAAAGGACATCAATTGGTAACATGCTTTTCAGTTATCGTAAAAAGTTGAAACTTTTATCAAGTCTGAGTGACTTGCCTTTACTATGAAGATCAACGATTTTACTGCACCTTGACGGAACGATCCAAATACATATCGCCAAGATTAATTTGCTTTGTGTTGCAGTGAATGGCGACGATATAGCAAAATAATAATTAGTTTATTTTGTTGTAATGAAGTTTTTTTGTTTCGCTAACTTTAGTTTTTATATCACAACGGCGCATATTTAGAAACATGCCTTGTATTTATAAAATCTAAGAAACTCGATTTGTTAATTTTTATATTGTACACAATACACAGTAGTCATGTTAGATTGGTATTAGTTTAAACGAATATAAATAGTAAGCAATTTCAAGTTTGTAAGCTGTTTTTCTACATTGACTCTGGACGTGAAAGTCTTGCTGTTTGTATTAATTTCAGGTTCACTCGTGAATTACATAGTATTGTGTTTCACTACCACTTTTTTTGTTTACCATTAAAAGGTGATACTACAACAGATGTTAAGTATTGAATTAAATTTACTTATATTTTCACAAAATAGTTATTATAAATGTAATGCGTTTTAATATTTTAAACTGTTTTTATACTAAATATGTAAATTATACGGAATTTTAAATAATTTTTTCCATTTTCATTACCAGTATGTAGATTTTTGTGATTAAGTATACATAGGTAAATAAAGACAGTACATTAAGTTTGCTGCTTTTGTTTACTTAAAATGCTGTTTCTATTTTAAAATCAACTCACCAACGTATCGTATTTCAATTACATACGTGTGTTGAACATAATTATTAATTCTATTTAAAAAAATTAGAAATTGGTATATAATCGTAAATGTAGATACTGTATTTTAAAATTCTTTTATGATAAAAGAATTATAGTAAAAGTAAAGAGTACGTAGTAGTACATTATATATTCACTGATAAAATATAAAAGCACAGAATTAGCGAAATGTAGGCCTTTTCTTTTAAAACTTAGTACGCTTCTTATTTTGCAGAATCCGCAAATGCACAAATCTCGTTAACTGTAGAAATCTATGTGAGGTATATTTAGGATTACTACTCAGTTCTAGATGTCTAAGGTGCTTACATCCCGATGTCTAGCAGTTAAGAACTATAACAATCATTTACCAAGCTTAGAATCTCTTATTATTATGTACTCTTTGGTGACATCTTAAAACATCATTCTTTTAGTTTGATGCACAGCTGTATATGAAAACGATCTATTTCATTCAAATAAACTAACAAGAAGCCGTAACGAAGGTTCCATCTTTATGTAAAAAGTCAATGTGTTAAAACTTACATTCTTTGTTTTATCAATGACATTCTTTGGAATATTTAAGCAAGAAGGTTGCTTCGAATTAGAATTTTCATGTAAAAGGTACTGTTTAGAATGAAAACGGAAAACTTCCTTTAACATTAACGATTATTTCATTTCTTCTATAATGTAAATTTAGGGAATAACAAAGAAAATAAATACCACCTATTAATATATCGTTCTTTTAATCTAAATAAGAATTAGATATTTAAGTGGGCAAGTAATTTTAAATTTATATACGCTGTTGTAAAAGATTAATTTGATGCAATTAAATGTTATATATATGTCACTGTTAAGGCTCGCTAGTTCAAAAACAGTAATAACCTAAGAATTCATTTAATTTAGCTTCAGTTAGTGAGTTTTTGAGGTTAGATTAAACATTGCACTCCTGAAAAAATCTCAACAGATAGACACACGAAAATACTAAATAATACGAAATGCAACAAAAATATTGGAATATAAAGGTTATGACTACGACGTAATTACCTTTCATAAACGAAATTATTTTATGAATTTGGCATTTCATTAATCCAAAATTGAGCAATAATAAGGTTTTATAAACATTCATAAAATGTTAAATGTAAAAAATAAGCAATGAGATATTCAAATATTTAAAAAGTATAAAACGAGATAAACCAACTTTAGGCATTTAATCGAATACAACAAAATTATCTTTAAAAAAACGATAATTAAATTTAGTGAAAAAAGATTATCTTCAAAAGTTTTCGACGAATTACGTATTAAAATTTGTCATTCTTGAATACATCATTCGCGTGCTGAAATTTAATTTAAAAAAACCAAGCTTGTACATTTTAAGAATTAATTCATGGATAATTTGGTTTAGTTAAATGAATAATTAATCATCAACAAGCTTACCTAAATTAAACTAGCTTCAACTAGAGTATACTACCACTTGCATAAAAATACTACCATCGATTACAAGCACCGCAAAATGAATTCAATGGAAGATATTTAACTTAACCGAACTAAGATGGAAGCTGTAGTTAATATATACATTGTCACAAGACGAAATCAAAATAATGCATGTGGCAGAATCACCAGTAATTAACAACGGCCGACAAAGCTACAGTTGAGCGAGGCGTGGTTCTTCAGTACTGCGAAGCTAAACACCGTCGGAAAAATAAGTCTAAATCGGTAAATATTGGCGCCATTGTTTTCAAGGCCACTGTAGACAGGTAATGTTTGAATAACACCCTGTATGCCACGATATGAATTGACCTTACCTTTCAAAACGGAAAACAGACGCTAACGGTACTGCACTAGCAGGATTGAAAACTGAAAGAAAAGGTTCTTATGCTAAAGATGCTTATTTACCTAACATCACTCTGTATGTGAAAATCAAAGAACTGATGCTGACTAAAATTGAATTACTAACTCTGTTATTTGTAAAATTGAAAACGTGCTGTGCATTGAATAAAATAACTGAGGGTTGGTTTCAAAACAGACCACCCTGTATATAATTTAATTGATAAGTTTAACTTTAACTCAGAAATAAATAAGTTAGGAACATTGCTTTAACTAAATTTGTATACTACTAATCCACTTTTGCACGTGCACTGTATGACTACAATAGTACTCTAGGTTGTATTTGATTAAATGAAAACAAAATTCGGAGAACAAGAACATCTTTATATTAAGCTTTTGATTCGCACAAAATTACACAAATACATATAAGTTCAAGTCAACGAATAAGAGATGAGGCACACTTACATTCTAAATAAACAATAAGACCTTAACTAACATAAAACTAGACTCCTCAGTAATTTTTGACGCAAAACTCAGCTAATTATTACAGCTGATAATTTAGGAATGAAGAAACTGATTTTTAAAAGAAAATGAGATCTAGGTTATTGCTAGCGGCAAAACAATATTTACAGACAAGAACTGGCAAAATAATGCATAAATAAAATAGGTACCCCCAGGGTATTATTAACTATGTTACAGGTAAAATTAATAATTAAATGTAAATGGAAATATATCTTACAAACAGTTACATACTAATTAGAATTTAAATTATAAAGTGTTTTACTGAATTAAATCTGATTTACGGCTACAGTAAATTTCTTAAGGCTGTAATTTATTTATTTCCGGACTGTTCAGATCGAACACGGTATGTCTTTTAATTAAATTTAAGTTACTTTTGCACAGTTAAAAAAATAGATCGGCGGTGACTGTGCAACCTTGGATGATTGCAAAGATTTGCACAGGTAATTCTTCCTTGCCGAATTCAGGTCGAATGAAGAAAGGACAAAAAATTATAAATCACTTGCAGGTGGATGTTTACTTCGTGTTCGAGAAGTGGATCACCATTCTATTTTTAGGAACGATAACCCCTTTTACAGGTGGAACGATTCATATTAGTAATGACCGCCATTTCTTTTAAAAGAACAAATCCCGATCATTCGGTAATATCTGCTATAGACCGCTAATCCTAACAGATTCTTAAATTATTTTACGAAAGCCCAGTATTTCCCTAAAACAAAGAATCAAAGGCACCCGCGAACAACAATAACTGCTTTTACACGTCCTTACTTAAGCGTGGTTTGATCAGAACTCCCACGTGCGCGTTGTTAAGATCATCCCCTTGCAGGCAACGTCGATAGTTACGTGCTACTTTGCACGTAGCCGTTTTCTGACGACGCAAAAACCTCATACCAGCTCCGTTAATCCAATTGCCCGGATAAGTTTCTGCTTTAACGAAGTACATTATTTACTTTGACTATTACAGACTACTATTTTTATGTCTACGTTCTATATGTAGCTCTTTAAAACTGTAAAATTTAACCAACTTCGATACATTGTATCATCGTGTTGACGCAATGTTTTCACAGCAGCACCAAGCTTTGCATTTGTATAGGATTTAAGAAGGTGCATTATTTTTATACTCTACGAGGTACATTGAAATAGTTTACTAAAAAGGCAGATTATGACTATGAGTAGATAATATAATTCGTAACGCATATTGATGTTTATTAATTTAAATAGCGTGAATGACACAAAAAAGCCAGCGAGTGCTGATAACATGTATAAACTTTAAATATTACGCTTGCAGCTGTAAGGCACAATCTTGATTAGCTTTGAATGTATCAAAATCATAAATAAGTTGTTAAATAGCATCCTTAAAAGTATATAGTTCTTCCAGCGGTAGGGTTATTTAAATATTGATCATGAAATGAGAAGGACAAAAATAAGAACCTAAAATGCTAACATAACAACAACTTGCACGTTAAAAATTACCGAATTAATCAAAAAATAAATTTCAAAGTTCGGAATCTTTAAGAAATGCAAATTGAAGTTTAATAAAAATTACATGTTAATTTAACATGAAAGTTCAGTACTAATGGCCATGAAAGCACCTAGCAGTCGCTAAATTCAATTTTAAAACACAAGGTAATAATGCCATAGTCTTATGTAGGAATAAGTAAATAATAAGCTGGAAACAGAAAACTTCAATAACTTTTTTAACGGATAACAATCCGTTAAATATAATTACGCCGCAAATAATTCTGCCATTGAATTGTTTTTTATGTTGTAATATTTAAAGTTGTATGGAAAAGGTGAAAATGTATCTAGCCTTTATGATATAATTTAAACCATTGAAAAGCAATTTACTTTCATGAGCAAGTAAACTTTATTACGAATCATGTTTTAGAACAAATACTGCAAACAATGGGCAAAATTATGTGAGTTTTGAAAGTTTACGATGTCTAAGGTTCCACCAGGATTCGATTTAGTATTCGGTCCTTCGTTAACATGTTAAGTACAGAATATTTAATTATTTAAAACGATTCCAAACATGTTATATTATTTTTATTTTGAGTTTTTTAAGACATCAACGTTGATAATTTTGCACTAATAGCTTAATAAGTTGGATCAATAGGATTTCTTATGGAATTTGCAGTTATATTTGCATGTAAAATAAGGTGGCTGCATATAAGTTTACGAGTTTATTTTGTATCGAAGATTGGTTTGCGCCTTGTTTTCTTCTGTCGTATATCCACCTTAAACAGCCATAAAAATGCCTTAACCACTCGAAATGTTTCCATATTTTGCCATTTATGATATGTCATCGTTATATAAGGTACGATGATTGCAGCTATAAAGCTAATGCAGTTAAATATAACTTATATGTGAATAATCATAGATTACAGAGAAAATATTAATTTAATGTTGCTACGAAATGTTTTAAAACTTAATATTTTACCAAATGCAAAATTATAACACAACTTATTGCAAATTATACTCAAAGTAATCTAAAATTAGCTACAATTACTTTATTTTTATCGCTACGAGATACAAAACCTAATACAAAAGCGTGCTCTTAATACTGATAAATAATTTTATATTCCTTTGCCGTTTTAGTTCAAATTACTTTGGCTCTTGTAAAAGAAATTTATGGTTTTGATATTTTTGAATGAATAATTCACTTTTGTGTAATATACCGTTCTCTTTCAATTTTTAAATAGCAATGTTTGAATTTATAGGTTTACAAATTGAATTCAAATAAAGGATAGTTTAAAATCAATTAATTTTGTTCTGAATCAATTATACAGTTTTCTTACGAAAGAATCGTATAATCTGTTATTTCAGATATAAAACTAAAAGGAATTACTACCTTTACAAACTTCAAGTGTTATTATTTAATCTTTCGACTTATAATCAAGTTTGTCTGAATTGATATTGTTTATCCGGAGTAAATTGAATAACTGACGGTACGAAAAATACGGATACTTTAAGAACGGCAGAATAAGGTTTTTATGGATTCTTTTGAAAACGTCTTGTTTTCGAAATTATTATAATTATAGCTTTACCGGTTACCACGAAAAGCAATCGTTGTCTTTGTTGTGAATTATATACACTAATATTGATCTAAAACTTACTAAAAGGACTGTAACATTAAGGGTAGGTGAAACCAACAAATTAAAATACATTTAAATTCCCTGTAATTTGGTTATATTTTGAGTTTTGAAATTGTCTTTTCGAACATAAACTATGTTCATATAAAATCACCTTAAATAATATTTTTGATTGCTTAGTTGAGGAAAGATACTTTTTGTGATTTTCTCGAAGAGTAATTAGATTATAAATTTCAACTTTAATATACTAATCTAGCTTAGAGTGAGTTAGAAGCTGATCTAAATTTTAGAGATCTTTATTAACTACAAGTCGAGTTTTTTCTTTAAATAATAACTATCAATTGATAAATTTTGATGGAGCATTATGCACATTAATGAAAGTTAGCTTAGCTCCTAGACTAAAAAATTTCCCGTCATACGGTACCAATATCATATCTTAATAATGAATAGAAGTTTAGAAAATGATTAAAATATGTCTTGATTTTGGTGTATTTCCCATTGCATTCTAAAAATCAAAATGTTAGTTAGTTGGAAGCACAGACACCCTAGGGCGGCAACACTAATCCTTTAACAGTAGTGTGGTAACACTGACATTGTAGTTTTAATATATCTTTACCTCATTGTTCCTACTACTGTGCTCGCATAATTTGCTCCGTGTGCTCTATTATAGTCATGTATTTGATGTTTTGCGTGATTTTTGTTTTCAAATTTGGTTTTCAATTCCGAATTTAATAAATTTAGCACTGAAGCGGCATGATTTAAATGATTTAGACTTGGTATACTTGTCATTGGCGTGATTTTGAATTTCGACTTGTGATTCTGTGATTTCGACACTAACTCATAAACAAGGTTCCACCTCTCTAATTGTGTTATTTGGACATAAAAATCGTGAGGCTGACATAATATTGCGCTTATAAGTACAATATTGGTACTTATATAACGACGGTACAGAAACGCCACGAAGTATAGAAATACTGCGAAAGCAAAATAAGGCATAAATGGCTCAACACCAGCATTGGAAAAGAATTAAAAACAAACAAATGGTGGAAAACAACTTAATCTGTTTTAGAAGATGGACATGTCGAGCATTTCGAAAATTGGGCATCTGTTAGATTGAATTAAATCAATATTTGTAAAATTCCCAGTATTCATTCACCTGGGCCGAGCTTTTTAAACAATACGGCCTACTACAAATATTACAAAAAACATGATGTACATACTTCATTTTTGAGATGCTGAGTATTGAAGGATAATAAGAAAGCTTAGCAAAAAATATCAGTAATTATTTGATAAAATAGAAAAAATATTCACTTTCTTACACTTCTTCAACAGTGCACTGGTATCGTGCGAATTAAGCCGTTTTTAACTCAAAGTCAAAGAAACTTTTTATCCTTTTCACAATGAATACGCTGCCCAAGACTTTAATAGTTAATGCAAACAAGTAGATTATGGTGACCAATTAGTATATATAATAATTTTACCTTACCATAAGAATAAATTCCTGATTTATATGTGGTAACAGAATAGCGGATATAAATCATTTCCTTTCTAAAACAAAAAGATTTAGGGAGACAATTGTATTTGTACAATGGGAAATATACAGTCTGTTGAGTAAATAACGTTTGGACTTATTTCAACATTTTACTTTAACAGCACGGTTCTGGAAAACAACGCGCGATATCGACACATCTACCATCTAACCAAATACATTGTTTATTCGTCTAAGGATCAACTGCCATTAGAAATGGCTATTAATAATCTGAAAAACGTCTATCCGTAATGGACTTACCTATGATATCTTCCAAATTTTATCGAAAGATAGAAGCACGAGTTGGAGAAGTTTGGAAGATGCTACTTTATTTACAAATGTTATACGTAGCGGAAAACTAACGAAAAATTGCCGTAAGAAAATGTCATGTAAAAAACGATGGAGGATGCGCAAAACTTCATAAAACCACAGTTATTCTTCATTATCTGGCGTGGGTTGCATTATTGGTGAACAAATCAAAAAAGTGCTATTCACATGCATTAAAAATGAATTCTGGCTCGTTTGTGCCAAAGTCAAAAGTAAGAATGTGGAACCTTTTGCTCACAAATGTTTTAAAAATTATAGTGTTCATCTAGCAGTATGGAGCAGGAGGGGTTTAACGCAAGTGAGACGCAGTACAATCTAAGATATAAATATGTAATCGGAGACAGAGATTCCAGCGCCTATACAAGAATTTTAGAAAATGCGACCTGTGGCAGGTATGTATTAAAAATTCAATGTACTAATCACGTTACGAGGCCATTTAAAAGCAATATAAGTAGAATCTGTGTAAACACAATATTTTACATATCCGTTAGAAAGAATGTTAGATCTAGACTATCCCAACTCAGTGCTGCTAAATCCGCAGTCATCTATCGATCAATATGTGAAGATCTGCGAAATATTTCTAACGATGTTTTTGGAAACCATTTAAACTATAAAATCGAATATTGTCAACGCACAGAATTGAAAGAGAAACATTTTTTGGCGCTATTGTAAAGTAGTAGAATTTTAAAAGAACTACGAAAAGCAGTAGATTTTGTTGTTAGAAAAGTCAATAGACTTACCCAAAATGTAAGCACAAATTACGCTGAAAGATATATGACTCTGGTGCCTAAATTTTCAGGTGGAAAGGGAATTAATTACGTTCAACGAGGTTCTTGCTAAAAACGCTTTGTCATTTAATGCAGAACATTCGTGGCATCAACCACGTTTCGCCAAGCGTATTAAAAGTGAAATGTCAACAGTATTTTAAAAATTCTGTAAAAATCGAGAAAACAGCGAGAATATACCAAAAATACGCAAACTGCTAACAGTCCTACATCAGTCAGAAAAATAAAAGGTATAGTTTCAGGAAAACTGAACATATAAATGCTGTCTCTAAAAACGAATCAGCTTCGTCATTAGCATAGCATGCCAACATTACCGAAATGTAATAAATTTTGAAAACACAAAAATGCTAATAAATATAAAACTATACAAATCAATAATAATAAGGAGAGCTGTTGAAATAGAAAAACGGCCTAAAATTTTAAGCAAGCGATATGGCGGACAAAGATTAGCCACAACGTGGAAACCAGTATTATAAGCAAACACACAATGTTATCAAATATACCTAAAATAAATCAAGAAAAGGAACAACTACCCTCCACCGAAACAAGGCCGGTCATGCGCACCCGAACACAAAACCAGCTAAGTGTGACCGATAAATCGGTCAACTGTAACAAGATACGAATACAAACGCATTAAACGGGAGTACTAGAGTAGCTAGAAGACAAACTAAAAAAGCGCGATTGCTATTCTGATGATGGCAAGTGTAATTTTGCCGAAACATTAGACCAACGCATGGCCGGAAAAACATAAATTGATAATCACACATAGAAACACACACACACATACATACACACGCACGCACGCGCGCACGCATCCACGCACACAAGCACGCATGAACGTACGCACGCATGCATGCCTGCCCTCCCGCACGTCCGCATGCACACACGCACACACGCACGCACTCACGTACTCACATACCCACGCACGCACACACGCACACACGCACACACGCACGCACGCACGGACGCACGCACGCGCGCGCACGCACGCACGCACGCACGGACGCACGCACGACCGCCAGTTCGCTGTTTCCATATAATTATGTATTATGGCCATCATGGGGTACTTTCTTTTTCAATTGTTCACTGTTGTAAATGCATTTTTATATGTAGATTTTTATATACATTTACAGAGTTAAATAAATTCTAGCAATGGCCAAAATGCCATAAAATAGCAGATAGGCTGCAATTTAAACATATTCATAAGGTACCGCTAAGCTTCCATTCTCACGTATACAAATGCGACATTGCTATGGTACTATGGTACTAGAAAGCTACTGGAAGGGTTTTATTAAATGCACCACATTGAAAATGACTATAAAATAAAAACATGATGCCTACTTTTACACAGCCTAATTGAACATACACATATGTCACCTTGAAAACTTGTTGTTTCAGCCTGCATTTCATCCAATAACTTTATCGGTCATCACTAAATGTTTTTTACCTTAAGAAGTCTCCCTCAGTTTATACTCTCAAAATTTGAGTTATAGTGGACAAAACGATACTAGGTACTTTTTTTTAAATTCGACATATTAGAAAATAAGTGCGCACACTCTAATCAAAAATATGTTTTATTCAGTAAAATTTACGTTTCGCCACAATCACATCCAACTCTATTTATCGGTCACAACCAAAGACTTTTCAAGTAGGTAAAGGGCTTATTTGTTTGTAACCTTCAAATTGAATGGCAATATTTAAGGTTGTTTTTGATTTATCCTATTTCTTTAAATCCGTTGTATTGCAAAATAATCCAATAGTTATAGTTTATACTTAAATATGTTTTTTTAGATTAATCAAAAATAGGTGTTACTTTAATAAATATTTGTTCTACCCGCTTACATAAAATATCCCCAAAAGCTTTTAACTCGCGAGAGTATATTCTACTTTATAAACTACAAATTTGGTGACAAGCTGCGAAGTTCTTTTTAAGTTATTTGTGGACAATATCATCAGGATAATTAGAGTATGTGATTACTATAAATTAATTATTTTTTATTCAAGCCATTGAAGATTAGAAGTTTCAAATTAGAAAGTTATTTATTATATCATATTAAACTACTATCTGACTACTTTTAATAACACCTTTGGATACATATGTCTGTAACGTGTGAAACTACACCACCGAATTCAATTATCGGTTAGTTAATTATTTATAAGTATTTTCCAGCTAAATTAATTACTAACTGCCCAGGATAAGAGCATAATTAGAAAATCCGATTGCGATAAAAGCAATTACTCTTTAAGATCATTTTGGCCCTTTTTATTATAGAAAAATACTAATATATGCACTGTATAATTATGTCTAACGATAAAGTTTCAGTCTGTTGCAGTAATTTATTTAAATAATTTGGAGTGAGTGGTTTGAAGTAATATATACTGTTTTCAAGAGACATATAAATATAATATGTATGCATATATTCAAAAGTTTAGAGAAAATGTTGGTTTAAAATGTTTTGAGACTCAACAGAAGTTATAAACTACGAATTTTGTTGTTTTATACGTGTACTTTAAACTCTATACCTGATCTAATGAACATAGGAATAAAATTAAAGTTACTTAAATATCTTAAACAAAATCCAATACTTGAATTTAGAACAATATTATTATAATTCAAAAATGAGTAAGTGTTGCTATAAGATCCCTTCTAAATTAAAACTTAAATATATTAGACATGAAATGGATACTAAATAACATGTTAGCTATGTTTATACCTTTTAAAGCGCAGCTGCACTTTCCATCCTTGGGAAAATGTTTTTAAAAATAGTTAAAAAATAGCGTAAAGAATGGGATATAATACTTTTTCTTGTTGGTTTCATTTCAATTAAATTAAAACTAATAGATTATATTTTTTGATGGGTATGACTTATGAACTTATGTATGTATACCGCCACGCCCAGAAAATTACAATCTATTACAAAATGGTTTTTCAGTTAGGAAGCCTATGTGATATTAACAGTCAAAGTAATCGCTGACTGTTGGTGCCTTATTATTGTTAGAATAAACATATGTCATACCAGGAACGTTTATTAATTGCACCTGTGTCTGACCAAATGCTCTCAAATTTAAATTTCCACCTAGGTACCACATCTGAAAGCCCGGGTTCGATCCCTGGTCGCCTCTAAACCTTTCTCTAAAATTATGCCCATTCCTTTTCGAACTCTTTCATTCTCTAGTTATCATATGTACAAGTCGTTCTGCTATAGAAGTTACATTTTTTCTTTAGTTTTAGTAATTGTACAACTTCAATTTTAAGTTACTTTACATACTTATAGATGATGCAGCTATTATGGGTCATAAATTAACTTCGTGCAATACTGTGTAGTATGCTATAGAAGTTAAATTCTTTCTTTATTTTTAGTGATTGTACGACTTCAGTTTTAAGTTACTTCACATCCTTATAGATGATGCAGCTAGTATGGGTCATAAATTAAATTCATGTAATATTTTGTAGACAAGCTTGCTTGCTGTACATTCAAAAATATACAACCAGCGTCTGGAGTTTTATTGTCACCTCCAACCTACATGCTTATCTATAATTAAATTTTGCTTTTTGCAATTCAATTAGTTGTAGAAGTTTAAATTCTGTTTTATTTTTAGTGAAAAAGATAATTAATTGAGGTAGTAACTACAAAGTGCCCACTATTATCGCAAATTTGTGAATCTGACGTTGAAACTACAATCAGTTTCACATATATATACTGTCTATTTAGCATTGATATATTTTGTATAGCAAATTATCTGAGGCCTTACTGATATAAAGAAGCATTAACATTTGACATCATATATATATATATATATATATATATATATATATATATATA
>JAHWXV010763002.1:0-13311 GCA_024586415.1 Phrixothrix hirtus | reverse complement strand
CGAGATGCTGATATATTTTTCGCGATTCTAATACATACTGATAGGATAAGATGGTTATTTATATCAGAGTATATAATTAGATGTCAGATCCTCTTTCGTTTCTATATCTGACGAAATGAGTTTTCCAGAAAACGACATTGATGTATTTACTGAGTTATGTTTTCTACTTTGAGAATGTTCGCCTCACAAATACATCATAGCTAACGTAGATGGAAAGTTTCTATTTCTGTTAGGGGAAAAGAACACTTTTAATCGAATATCAAGCCAGTTGGAATCGTTTTCTAAATACATTCTATGCCTCAGCAAGGTGCGGTGTGAAATTTCAGGCTTCCTCTCATTTTATATAAAATATTTCCACATTTAATTTCATGTAACGCTGTTCTCATATTTCCAATTTCTCAACTTCAAAACTAAATTACTTCACGAAGCACGTAAAGCCACCGTAAAGGCGTCTTAAAATTAAAATACCACATGTAATTTCCTTTTGTTACGACGTGGCGTGCTTTAATTACTCCCCTGAGTCCTCGACCCCCATCATCAGCATGCAAAACGAGATTGTCGAATCGGTATTTTTAAACATTTAAAGTTGAGTATTTCTTGGTTTTAAGAGGCGCACATTCAATAAATTTTAAAGAAAATTTCGGACGCCTCTAAAGATAACAGTTTGGGAAGATTGTTATAGGTAATCGAAGACTAGTGCCATTTAATTTTTTTTTAACTGAGATGAATAAGCAGGAAGCGGATCAGAAAGTTATAAATTCTTATAATATATTTCTTTCCTTTTAAAGGAACATAACATTTCAGAAATTAAATTCTTGAAATATTACTGGCTGCACTATTAAACCGAGCTCTGTTAAAAGGGGAAAAGATGATTTATAAAAGTAATATTTCCACTTTATTTCAATTAAGATAATTAATTCGTAATTATTTAAAATGAAAATAAATGTTCTAATAATACAGACTAATGTATAAATTTGATACCAAAGTTTTAGCTAATTATGCAATTTTAGTAAATTAAATAAACTAATAAACTGATGTAGTGGCGTTATCTAGGCACAGGTATTTCACAAAAATAAACGGATATTCTCAGTGCCCGTTAGTATAGTTTCTAAAACCTCCAAACTCAACTGTTACCGTACTTCTGGACTTGACATGTGAAATATTTATAGATGCTCTAACTCTTTCTTACCAGACTTCATTCCAACTTGGCGAATAAGCTTAATCCACAAAAGTACTGTGTGATGAAGAACCCTATATATTAATTGTTATACAGCCGACCAACACTTTGTATGCTTTATAAATTGAGCCGTCATACAGTTGTTTCTGTTTATCTGCCTGTCGAGTAACGCGGCAAATTTCTATATTACTTAACTGTCTACCTAAATTAACATGAAACATTCTGATTTTAGTTCATGCATTTTAAGGCTAAACTTGTAAAAGATTAAAAAAGAAATTTGAAGAGGTTACTGCTCAATCCGAAGCGACTATCATTCTTGTAACCATAATTTACAGGTGTCTCGGAAACAACTTGATTCCCTTGTGGCACTCCAGGATGCGCCCTATTTGAACCCGTCTCTATAAAATAAAAATATGGGGAATAAAAATACACAACGTGACATGAAGTCGATATAAATGTAGATAAAAGTTTCAGAACGAATACTTTATGTTTTTTATACGTGCCCTCTTACTGTATCTTTAAATTTCAAGTGGGTATTACAAAACGCACGATTTACATTTTTAAGAAAAAAGAACAAATACATTTTATCAAACTCCTTATGGATTAAAACCCGTTCACAATCTGTATAGACCAGAATACTCTGAAAGTGTTTTAAAGGTCTTATCAATATGAAGTCCGAAATTCCTTGTTAATGTTGCAAACTAGAGATTTCTTGTAACTTTTATAATTGACTAGCATTCAAGTCTTTTAATTGTCTATATTGAATTATAAATGATTTTAGAAGTTACTTAAGCGCAAATATAGTTTAAAGATGAAGTCTATGTGTAGTTTTATAACACCATTACAATAAGTGAAATTTATAATTTTATTATAAATCACAAACTCTAAATTTTACATCAAAGATTAAATAGCGATTATGTCCTCAAGAAAATAACTGCAATTTCTTAAGAGTAGAGGATGCGGAAGAGAAAAATAATTTGTTTCATATTACTGCAGGGAGATTTGACCTTTACAAACTTAACAGTGATCCGGAAACTAGTTAAATTCATGAATCAAAATAGTTAAAACCTATGTCGCCGCTTTTTGATGAAGAATAGCTGTTGACTGACCGAATTTAATGACCACAAAGCCCTTCATCAATATTTACATACAAAACATTCACCCACGAATTGGTCAATGTTGACAACTGAAAAACCAGAACCTTTGAATACAATACTATTTAGTTATACAGATTTTATAGAAATTTCCTTCTCCGAATGGTCGGTCTACAGAGGCTACCATTAGAAACGCTTGAATAGCGGAAAAATTAGGAAAGTAGAGGCTCTTTAATTTTTACGAGGAATAAGTACGCTTTCGCGTCAGCTTTCTGCACGTGGAAAATCGAAATTTCCAGCCACCTTGCGTGACCTAAATTGCTAAATCATGTATTCCTATTTACCAAACTAATTTTCTTGAATAATGCTAAGGAAGATGTTCTTCTAAAAGAACACCATGAATAGACCTAGCCGTCCACCTTTAACTGGTTACAATACAACCTAGTTGATGGAATTGGAACATATAATAATAATAATACACCCTGGTCGTCATAAAAGGAATGAAGCGAAGGAAAACTTTCTCAAAAAATAATATCTCACGACTTTTTACGCTAAAAACGTAAACGTAAACTTAGCATTAATTGAATTTCAAATGAGGAGTTGTTAATCTGACTTCCTTGTGTAATTAGTGATCTCTATGTTGCAGTGTTTGAGTATAAATATTAAATTTAGTTGGTAGAGTACTCCATCCAAAATATTCTTCGTAAAACACGTTTATAGGTAGTAAGTTTCTACACATTTTCTTACGTTAACATAAAAACCCAGAATCTTGGTTCAGTTGCAATGCTTGGTCATGTTATAATAAATATGACAACATCTAGATATGTAAAAGTGTAAGATGTGGCAATGCCATACTGTCCCATAATGCATTGAGATTTAGCGTGAAACATTCTCATGGGTTATCATTGCTATTAATTTAAAAACTGTATGACTAATATTTATAATATTAATGAACAATTTCACACATGGCGCTCTAGAAAATACGTAAGTGAATACGTTTAAAAAAGTAGTGAAATACAGTTTTCGTAGCAACTACTTCCTCTGTCTCTTGATGGACTAGGTATAGCCATAAATTTCAAGAAATGTACGAGGACATATGTGTTATATGAAATAGCAATTAAAAGCACGGAACAAAGTTTGGAAGTGCAGGTAGAGTTGCCTTTATACAACATTGGCGATGTAGGAGGAGTATTTGACACGCTGGTTATAAGCGAGTTGCAAGAAATGGATATACTCGAAATTCAAAGAAAATTTGAAGAGTATTTTTCAGAGGAAAGTAATGAATGTGTTAGAAGGGCATTGTTTACTATAACGGTGCAGAATACGGCTGAGTCGTTTACTGATTTACAGAATTACAGAAATTGGCGGCATAATGTAATTATGGTCCAATCGAAAACGAGTTAGTTAAAGACAGAATCGTTTGCATTTGCAAATAAAAGTCTACAAGAACGTCTTCTTGTGATAGAAAGCTTAAAATTAGGGCCAGTAATCAGCTTTTGCGTAGCAGTGGAGCAAACAAAAGAAAGCGTCCAAAACTTGGAGTCAACAAAAACTGGTGACATATTTGTGGAAGTAAATGCGGTAAAGAAAGGTTGGAAGCGATCACGTGGCACCTACAAATATAAGCAAGCTAATTACAAAGCAGCATTGCCTGACCAGAGTAGAGGAAATTTTGTAAGCAGCAAGGACGAACAAACGTAAAAGGTAGCAGGATAAGGGAGACAGGTTGTACCAAATGCGGCTATCAATATGTTGTGTCCAGCTTTCTATAAGACATTCTCGAAGTGCAAACAGTTATATTATTTTAGGCGCGTGTGTAAAATGAAGACAGTGCATGAAATAGAAAACACGGAGGATAGAGAAAACGATTTTATGTTAGGTTGCACTGATTTGTTACTGCATGTATTAACTAATGATTAGTTCAGGAAATGAAAATTGGTGCAAAATTCTTGAACATTTTAATTGAATATAGGAGCGCAGGTCAATGTGAACCCGCAACATATTTTTAATAGTTTAAACATTGGTGTTCAAGTAAGTAAATATAACAATGGTTCATGTAATTTATCTGTTATGCAATTTTAAATGCAATTTAAATTTTGTAATTGTTAAAATCAAAGGAAAGACATGTCCTATTCTAAGAATTGAAGCTATAAAATTTTAAAGTTGTTAGTAAAAAATAAACCAGAAGTAGTTGCAACCGCACAGGTAAGAAACGAATTTGGCCAACAGAATTCCACGCTATCTAGAACAATTAATGCAAAAGATGCATTTAAAATAATTGAGGACAATCTCGAATAACATATAAATTTAATCAATTATGTTAGCATAAGTAAGACACCGCTTAATGAGTAGTTGCGAAAACGGGAAAGGCAGTGAACTGTGCGAATTAAAGAAAGTCATAGGACAGGGATGGCCTAAAGTTAAAAACAACCTTATCAAATATGATAAACGGAATTGGGTACATCATGATGTAATTATAGAAATTAAAGGTACATAATTGAAAAGAACTCGAATAATAATACCTAAATCTATGCGGCCAGAAATGTTAAAACGGATCAACTACAATCATATGGGCGTAACTAAGTTGTTACTGAGGGCAGAAAAACTAATATTTGAGCTTTTTATCCATAACGGCATAAAAAATTTAGTGTCAAAATGTGAAACTTGTCATCGGTTTCAAAATAAACAATCGGGAGGAACTTACATATCTTTCAAAATGTCAAGTCGGCCCTGGCAACATTTGGCGGCAAGCTTTCTAATGTACAATGGAAATAATTATTTGATAATAGTAGATTTATACTGGTAAGTAACTGGAATTGACTGGAAACTTAATAAATGAATGTTATATGTCAGTTTAAGCCCAATATGGAAAACCAGAATTAATATATACGAATAATGGCCCACAATTTGTAAACATGTAATCTAAAAATATTCTAAAGCGTTGAAAAATAGACCATCAAACTAGTGCATCTGGTTATCCCCAGTCAAATAGTTCTATAGAGAGCAATTCTTGCATTATTATATTACCATAATTCACCTACTTGTTCTAACTTACCGCTGCTAGCGGAATTACTCCTTGGTATAAACCTAAAAGATAGTATACTAGTGTTAGCTGAAAACTTAAAACCTCATTATTCTATGCAACAGTACATGGAAGAATTTTACAAATCCAAAAGAAAGATGCAAGTAGCAATATAACCAAGAAAGATACAAAAGCACTAAGCAGTAGAAATACCGCCATGCTGTATAACAATGTATCAAGTTTGGGTACCAATTCGAGTAAAGGAAAAGAATGAGAGCAAACCCCGATCATATACTATTGTTACAGAGGACGGCATGCAGTGTATTCGAAATAAGAAGTTGACAGGGAAATTTTTCTTTAAATAGTAAGTTAACTAATGATTTAAATTATGATACTGAAGGTGAATCTGTTAACGATATTATTTATAATGAAAATTCTGAATGGTCGAAAGGGAGCGAAGGTAACAGTTAAATACCACAGCTATGGACTGAAATATTTGCTCGTAATGCTAGAAAAATCAAAACGCCTTCATACCCCTCTGATTACGCAAAGTGACCGCTTAAAAAGAGGGAGATGTTATAAAAATGTGGCAACATTTATGTGTGTAAAATACAAGACGTGGCAACGCCATAATGCCTAGTGATATAGTGTGAAGCGTTGCCATGTTCTATTATAGATATTAACTTAATAACTATATGACAGTAATATTTATGCCACTCATAAACGATACCGCACAACTAGCCCCACATTCTGGGTATAAGTAAGTGGCAATATAAATTCAGTTTTAACCAAACCATTAAAATTAATCTAGTGTGTGTAACAAAACTACCACTATTAATAAAAGCGTAATATAGCGCGTAATATTCACATTGGTCGTTGTATATTCTGTTGCGGATTGATGTCTCGATTGTTTATATCCTCTAAGTTGTATAATTACTGCAGCTCCCACTTATGGGTGTCCGTTGGAAATTTGAAATTAAGGTTCATTGGTATATTCACAACATATTTACCACATTTTTTGTGTTGCCCTGTAACTTGTTTCATATGTACACGCTCTTCAGGAATAAAGGACTCTACTATAACCGTAGATATCCAGATATAGGCTGTATTAAAATTAGATAGTTTTCGAAATATTTGCATTTAAAGTTTTTAGCCCGGGTGTGTTGACAAGTTAGGCTACTGTGTTGGATATGGAATTACTGCTCGACTACATATAGTATTTAGTGGTCCACCATATAAAGTACAAATTGCTACAAATGATTTTAGTGTATGGTAAAACAGGTAAAAACGTCGCAGGTACTTGGCGTTTAAATCTATGCCGACAAATAAACGCATGTATTCGTGTAAATGGAAGAGATATTGACCACTTTCGTTAAGGATGTTTTGTCACAGGCTAAACTGACAACAACGCGTGTAGCAAAAATCACGGTCGGAAAAGCAACAGTGGAGTGAGGCGTGGTCCGTCGATACTTGTGAGGCTAAACACTGTAGAATGAAAACAAATCAGTAAAAGGTGGGCGCCAATGTTTTCAAGTTGAAAGTGCTGCCAGGTGATGTTTGCGAAACATTCTGTATATCACGATGTTAGTGACCTACCTTAGAAAGGGAGACAGACGGGATCAAAAGCTGAAAGAGAGGGTATATTAAACTAAAGGTGCTGACTATTTATGACAGTTGCTGTATATAAGAAGAAATGCAAAACGTTTACAAAATCTTTAAATATTATTTGCGTTACTTGCAAAATTTAGAGAGTAGTTTGCCTTAAATAAAATGGCCAAGGGCTGGTTTATAGAACTGACCACACTGTATATTGTTAATAATTGAGCTAACTGAACTTCAGTCGTTCAGGAAAGTATTATATTTACTTAGAAATAATTGCTTTATGACTTTTGCTACTGAATTACTCTCTAACTCATTGTACACGCACTATATACAAATTACAAGTAACGTTTATGTTGGTGAAATAGTAACCCAAATTTAGAACAGAAACACCTTTGCATAATTAAGTTCGCACGAAAAAGCACACATATGGACACAAACTCAACAACTATTTAAGAAATTAAATGTTACTTAAATTGTAGGAACAAACGAAGCATTGGATAGCGGAATCTAGATTCGAAAGGATTTATTTACAAAATCTAGCTTGTATCAAGATCTGCAAATAATTAATTAACGGTAATAAATAATAAACGAACCTTAAATTGCGCTAACGACAAATAACAGTATTCAAAAGATGCAAAATATTTTTGTATGAGTACCCAGTAAATATAATAATAGTTACACAACTAACTTATCAAAGTACAAACAGTAAATTTTATATTAATAATCTATTTTAACAACTAAAAATACACATGTAGAATGTTCAGATCAATTAATTTTGCTCAATGCTTATACACTTGCTTAAAGTCGGTAATTCATTTATTTCATAAATATGCAAAACGGACGGCAGCGTCCTTTACCTAATTTTACGTTATTTTAAAGAAATTAAAACAAACTGGGTCGTCTGGCGGCGGTGGCAATTGTCTGTAGATTCGGGGAGACGTAAGGTATCTCTTCTTCACCAGGCGCCGAATAAGCAAAGAAAAAGAAGAATAAGACACTTACAGGTGGAAAAAGCGCTCTTGACTTGAAAGGCATTCCTTAGTCCTTATTTTTAGAATATATAACCCCCATGGGTAGCATGATACTTAAGTGAACTTGGCCGTTTTTCTATTGAATTCATTATCCAAAAATAATTTGGATTTTCTATATAAATGCCTAATGCAATGTCAGGAACGTTAGAACTCCAATAAAGGCAATTTTATTCTCCTAAAACGAATAAGTCACTTTCGAACAAGAACTGATTACTTTAACACCACCTAACCTAGGCGTAGCTGTTCACCTCGCTTGATAATTTTTCTCACGTGATAGCTCGTAGTATTTCCCGACTATCGAGTAATATCACCCCGCCTTTACGGTATCTAAAACATATCCTTACACTAGTTGGATTGTAACTCAGTTAATTATTCCTTAAGCTTTCAATGCTACCATACCCATTAATTTCCTTGTATGCCTAACTTTATGTTTTTGTATTAAACATAACTTTATGTTTTTGTATTAAACAATATGTAACCTTGTTTGCTATTGAGACGTGATTGTATGTGCCTTTGCACAGTTCTTTAGAACTTCTGAGGTAATATCTGTTACTTTATAGTTTGAAATAATTTTTACTACTAGGAAATATTCCAGAACTAAGATGCGAGGTGTATTCAAATAGATCCTTAATTTTACTTTATCTGTCCTTTATAACGTTTTTTTCTAAATTACTTTAATGAATCGTTGTTCAACTAAAATTGTATTAACCATTAATGTGCATGGCACCCAATATCGTTTATTTTATTTAATGTTGCCAAACAAAACGGCGAGAGCTGACAGCTTGTTCATTAACAAGTTACTTAATGCACAATTTTTTTGAAACCGTTAACTTGCTCCACAATAATCTGCTATTTCATCTAGAACAGTGTTTTCTGCCAAATTAACAGTTGCTTCTCAGTCAATGGCCCTTCTGTTCGATACGTTTATGACGAAGTAGGCATAGTTTTATCTATGTTAATATTACTGTTAATTGTGTTAGCCTCCATGAGTTTTATGGTTATCTGCAAATAATTGTTATCAATGTAAACGTAGATAAGTTTTCTTTTATAATCATTATATTTGACGCTGTAATATTAATTTCCCGCAAAAACTTAACGCGATGTATCACAAGTATAATAATAACAATTACCCATTTTATTCTACATAAAATGATACTAAAAATCTTCTAGAATGATGCTAGAAGAAACCACTTAGCCACAAATGTATAATTAGAATATAGAGTGCGTATATAGGCCTACGAAACCGTCACATCGCTAATGCAGTATGACTAATGAGTGACTTTATAATTTCTAAAGTAGGGATAGATAATTTCTATGCCGTCTTATAGCTGGCTGTCGTTTCAATTTAGCTGTAAAAATTAATTCGATACAAAATACAAATGTTTCTTAAAAGTATATCGTTCAGATAAGTACAGATATTGATGCGTCATTTTTGGTAATATTTATAAAGGTCTACGGCATGACAGAGAACCACTTAAGCAACCGTCAACGTTACATGAAGCATCCAATGAATAACATCAGGGGAAGTAGCTGCCCATTCAGTAGGTCCTTGGAAATCTATCCAATTTGCAGGAAACATTACATCTCGTAACTGCCTAACTGCAATACCAAAGTATGGTGGTGCTCCGTCCTGCTGATAACATATATTCGAATGAGGAACGTCACCATCAATTGGATTCCAGAACCAAACTTTTTAGCAGAAATCATAACATCATAGCTATTAGTGCCCAGATCTCATCTCTTTAGCTTTATTGTATATGTTCATTCCAAGTTGAATGACAGTCTTTTCGGGAGCGGTTTAGCGACAGATAGTTATCTGAAAAAAGAGCATTAGACAAAGAATGTGGGGCTCGGTACAATTTATCAACTACTCACAAAATTCTACTCCTTGGCCGTAATGGTTTATTAGTATTCAGTGTATTAGATGCACCTTATAAAGGTTGATTTTGTTTATGCAATAGTTTCACCACATCGGCCTGTCTGATAGTGTTATGACGAGTACCTGTATAGTAGAAGCACTCGGATTATTGTTTACCTTCAACAATACATTCACTATAGTAGTATACCAAAGCGATTTCCGGGACACAACCTATCCTATGTAAAAAAAATCGTTAGCTATTTTGGTGGTGGGAGGTAATTAATGGGTTATAAATGAGTAAAGTGGGCGGAGTTGTCAGTCGGCCATTTGCAAAGTAGGCGGAATAACCGTTTATTTAGAAAGTGGGTGGTAGCTAGAGAATGGTTGTGGCTGTATGGGTTGGCCATATTGTTTGTAGGGAGGTGGTTTGAAGCGTGTTGGTGGTAATCGTCCATTTTGAAAGCGTTTGGTAGCAAGACTGGTCGTGACTGTATCGGCCGGCGATTTTGTTTGTAAGGTTGTGGTTTGTTGGCGGCTGGAATTTAGTTTGTAATTAAATTGTGCGATGGAGTTATGTCGGAGAGGGATAGAGAGAGGTTCGTCGAACTGAAATGAGCTCCTGATTGGAACTGCGCATGCGTAGAATTAGAACAAATAAATAGTACTTAATTATGAATAAAGAACAAGTAAAAAGATTTCCTAGTCCTGAAAAGGACTGTTTTTGGTCGAGAAAGGACCGACGAATTTAATGTCTCCTGGTGCAGGAACAACTGGTGTACGTAGGTTTTACTCCCCAAAACCTACATACTTTAGTCAGCCTCTGCAACAGAGTATTGCGAATTTTATTCTTCATTTTTTATTTAATGCAGCATCGTAACTACATTAAATTTTAACTCTTGAATGCCTAAGATATCCCACAACTCCTCTAAAGGTGCGCCAGGTCGGATTACAATTATTTCTAATTGCATTCCTGGTAAGTGCACTCTTTAGAAAAGATAAAATATATCCCCAGGATATATTGGTGAAGACGCATCATATCCTGGATAATTTCTGATTATATCGTCAACACTAAAAATCACTGCCGACCTTCCCAAGAACAAGTTTGCTATATGTCCCATGGGTGGTTAGATGTATAATAATTTTAAAATGAAGCTTAAATTACCACCTCTCTGCTACCTCTTCCGTTGTGTTATAGATGTGGTGAAATTGAAGTAATTAAAAACATCTTGAGATAAACTTGGGCCTGACCGAAGGTTGACATTGAATTAACATAAATTATTTGGTTTAGAATTTGGCGTTTTAGATATGTAAATTGAAGCAGTTAAAAATCATCTTGAAATAAATTTGTTCCTACTAGGACATTGACCTTGAATTAACATAAATTGTTACATGTATTTTATTAAAAATTTTAATTTGAGGTTTTACTCATGTAAATTAAAGTAGTAAAAAACATCTTGAAGTAAATTTGAACCTGACTAGATGTTGAAATTAAACTAACATAATTATTACATGTATTTTATTTAATATTTAAATTAAAATGGGATATTTTTGTGTTCATTTTTAATTATGATACAATTATTTTAAAAGGTAATTACCGCATATCTGTTTTGACATTTAAAACAAAAATTAGCATCATTTTATTTCTTAATATTAACTTAAAATATTATATTATAGTAAATTTCTGAACTAAAGAGTAATTATCACATATCTGTTTTTATATTTAAAACAAAAATTAGTATCATTTTATTTCTTAAAATTGACTTAAAATATTATATTAGAGTAAATTTTTGAAGGCTCTTTGATATTATTTCTTAAACTAATACCACATATGATTAATTTAATATATTATCTTTTTTAAATTGAATCATTATTAAACTATATAATCTACATAATTGAATGTGTCTTAAAACCACTACTATAGTTCATAAATTATCCTTGTCTTTTTTACAGAAGTTTAAGGAATAATTCATTTATGGTATTTAGGGTATTAAACTGCAGTTTGAGCTTTAATACCAAATATTTATTCAGATATTAAGTTTTACGGGCGTTATTTTTTCTGGGGAAGTGTGTTTCTCATAAAATAGTTAATTTAAATACACAGGTCAAGTTAGGTTATTAAATTTTCAGTTGGTGATTTTTTACATGGAAAGATATTTTTATTACTAAATGTGAGTGTTTTTATACATTCATTAGCATATGTTATTTTGTACATTAATTGGTACATTACACAATTTTTTTGCGGTTTTATATGATTATATGTTTTTTATTTAAACATAAAAGTTTAAGGAATAATTCATTTATTTTTACTGAGGACAAGTTAGGTTATTATACTGCAGTTGGGGTTTTTATTACCAAAGATTTATTCAGATCACATCCCCGGTATGTCAGATTTGCCACAATGCATTGCGGTATAATTCAAAAATGTCTTTCGTGAGAAAAAAGGGTTTACCATATTTGTAGCACTACGCCTCGGATTAGAACAGTAGTCCCTAATTAAGGTGTTCGGGGGCGTGATTTAAATCTAGTTTATGTAGTATCTTCTAGCCGGTTGTGCCTTTGTTATATTGAAAATAGCGAGCATGAATTTGTTTGCGTTTCTCAAAAGTAGTTAATTTAAATACACAGGTCAAGTTAGGTTATTAAACTTGCCGCATGGAAAGATTTTTAATATTATATGTGAGTTTTTTATACATTCATTAGCATTTTGCATATTAATTGGTATATTAAACAACTTTTGCGGCTACTACGCTTACCAGAGGGTACCCACCAATCTATAAATACGTAGCGTACATTAAAGTGGGGAATTAGTTTCCAAAAAGATTGTTACAAGTTTATTTTTTCTAGTGGTGTGCATTATTTATTAATGTAAGTATTAAGATTCATTTGGTTAGGTATTTTAACAGATAGTATATATAGAAATATTATGGATTCATTAAAATTGAGCGACGTTGGTAAAATTAATGGTAAACTAGTTATCAAAATATGTGACTTGGAAATCGGTAAGCAACACAAAATACTAAGGATGAACGTTGTAAATACAAAATCATTTGTAAAAAGAGTCATTTCTGAATTAGAAGAAGGGGTTGTATTTTTTCTAACAGAATTGGTGAGAATATAACCGATAGGGTATAAATAAGCTCAACGAAAAAGATTCGAAAAATTATGCTTTAAGTACATCAAAATAGATTGCTAAGTGTTCGTGAGAAACGTCACTATGAGTCATTATTCCGACAACTAAAACAATATAAATTAATATAAATATAATATAAATTAATCAATTGCAATCCAAGCCCCAACAAATAACTAAAAGACAAAAGCGGTCTGACTGGATTCGTTGGTAGGAAATAGTCAGTGTTTAAAAATTACTCAGAATTGGTATTGTAATTAATTTGAAGCATAAAAAGGTTGAATAATTTTTAAAGGATTCGTTTTATTTATTTTTATCAAGAATTCGAAATGCGTACAAAAGGTTTAATTGCATTTTTAAAGTAAACACCGCATTGCATGCAGAATTTATTAAACCATGC
>JAHWXV010762890.1:0-12902 GCA_024586415.1 Phrixothrix hirtus | reverse complement strand
GACGCAGCCAAGCAAGCCGTCTTGGGCCCTCTCCGACTTTTGAGCTACACTCGAGGTATATGCTAAGCTAGCCCAGTTCGTACTGAGCACCTTACAAGGTACCCAATGACAAAATTCTACCTTATATGAAGCATAGGTGGGTTGTAAGGCTTGGATACCTTGGATACGGTAGGGATATAACCTTGTTATCGTAAAGTTCTCCAAACTACATCCCGAGGTATCCCTAGACTTGTACTTGTTTGTGGATTTTCAGTAACCAGATCTAAAACTTGAGGTTCCGGGGCAAACACTCGAAGAATCTGTGCAACCATTTCCGGATTTTCAGACCAACACGAACATATTTAGCAGGTTTTGTAGGAAAGATCCTATAATCTGCCAAAATAATTGCTCATAATATAACATCCAGTAAAGCACCTATCAAAAAAAAACAACTAGTATACCTGGAAATTAGAATAGAAGTTTACTTAAAATATGTTTTTGTTTAAATCGGAAAAATGATAAAGTTCTCGCTAAGAAAAACAATAATAGTATATTATATACCAAGGGACTAAAGTGTTTCTTTTAATCCCGAGAGAGAAAGTGTATTTCTCGAGATATTAAAAGCACTTTTAGTCCCGCGGTTTGTACATTATATTTTGTACTTTCGAAACATTTGAAATCATAAAGGTCGAAGGAAGTAAAATGATTTTGACATTGACAGTTCATTCGATTTATTAATGTATGCTTCACGGCAAATGCTATTTGAATTTAATTTACGAAGTGTTATAGAAACACTTTCGGCAATATATAATTTTGATTGGTTAATATTTATTATTGCCATGGTAAGCGAGATTAAATTTATTTTATCTCCCTTGGGATTAAAGTAAAATTTTAGTCCCTTGAGATTAAAAGTAACACGGAAACAAGTGACTAAAAGTGGCATTTTAGTACCGAAAGTGCAGAAAAGTATTTATCAACAATTAAAAAATGATGAATAAGATTGCATCACCGTTTTGATTATAGGAAATGTCGCAGCAATACTAGCAACTCCCAAATACACTAGAATTCCACAAGAAGATTTAATAACTGGTAATTCAGGCACTAGGGGGTTGGAAAGTCATATGCAGAATTAATGCCTAGTGTAATTTTTTTTGAATTTATAACCAATGTATTTCATCCTTGCCTGTTATAAAATAATATTTTATTAGTTGTCATTTTATTTACAGTTAGGCATGCACCCCATTTAATTTTACACACGAGTCAGTTTTGTAAAGAAAATAATATTATACTTATTGCGTTGTTTAAGAATTCAACGCATTTAATACAATCAATGGACGTTTCTGTATTCGGAGCTTTAAAAAATAGTTGCAAGAAGAAGGTGAATGAAATTAGATTTAAAAACTTTGATAATCCAATTCCTAAAAAAATTTTTTTGCTCCGCTATTGCAAAAAGTTTTAAAGAAAGGATATAATACAAAACACTTTTAAAAAATGCGGTCTTATACCATGGGATCCGAAGGCCATTGGTTTTTCTAAAATACCTTCTTCCATAAATGAAAACAAAGCAACACAAAGGAAAATAGCAACGAGATATACGAGTTAACTTCTGGTTTAAAGTCTTTAGAAAAGCATGTTAACCTTGAAAAGTTAAATATCTTTAAACAGTCTGAAGAAATATACCAAAGGACTAAAGTGCCTCTTTCAATTTCAAAAGACAAGCTTAATTCTAGCACAATATCGAAAGAAATAATCTCTCTAGGGATTAAAATGTGCTTTTTATCCTGATATATATAATTTACACGTTTTCAACTAAATATTCAATTTTACAGTCTATTAAGTTTATTTATATCAGCTCTTAACAAGACAAAATTCTTAGAAGAAACTAAACTAAAGGAACTTAAAATGTTATTTTTATGGAAATGAGATATTCTAGAACCTCCAGTAAAAATAAAGAATAAAATTAGTCATAATGCTGGTGTAATATATTCCAATGCCATGATTCTTGCTGCGACCTTGAATTCATTTAGGTATAAGTGTAGTAATGTGTCATTGGTGATTACATCATATAGTTTAATTCCATGGAACCTTCTGAAATATTCTATAAAATTATTGTATTTCTAATTTTGTTACAATACATTATTTTTTGCACTTCCGAGTAATTTGAAATTAAAAATGGCCAAGAATGTAACATTGCATAATTTTTACATTGACAGATCGTTCGATTTATCAATGTACACTTTAATGTATTCTTTACAGCAAATGATGTTTAAATTTTATTTACCAATCGCTATAGTAAAGATAAAAGCACCATATTTATTCACTTTTTCCTTGACTAAAGCGATATTTTTAATCTATGGAAACGACAAAACTTAACCAATTTATAGCTATTTATAAACCTAGGAAGTTTATGGTTGAAAACGCTTGGAGAGCGCCGAATTCATCCTGAAAGTCTTTGGCCCGAGGAATGAATGTCGCTCGATAGGTGTTATCGTCTAGTCACTTTCTCAATATTTACTTGTAACTATAACAACCGGACTATTATTAGCGGGAGTTATGAATTCATAACTGCTTCATCTGTCATTATAACTTCCTGATATCCACATCTACCGCTAATAATGCTCCGGCTGCTATAGATAGCTTTAAGTATGTCGCATCTAAGATATTATAGGTAAATAATAGCGAAGTGACAAATTAAATTACATATTGCTGTGAAGCGTACCTTAAAAAATGAAATAATCTGCCAATGTCAAAATTATGCGATTTTACTTTCTTCGACTATTTTGATTTCATATTAGTTGAAAGTACAAAAAATAATGTATATGGTAGCACCAATATTATAATTCGCATATTACACGAAAAAAATACTCGAAACTAGTAATAATCCAATGAAATGCACAAAACTCAAAATAAACCCTTAAGAACGGGTATTGGACATTTTGAATTGTTTAAAACTAGTTTTATGCATTTACGAAATGTATTTCTCGATTATACGTATACAGTGAGGTTAGTGATTCATTACCGGAATTTGTATCCTGTGTGTGCATGAAGAATTCTCGTTCGAAAATATGTTCGTGAATTAAAGTGTTATAATAGCTTTTTTGTTGCAACAAATAAATGACATTCCTTTCAAACCTTCACTCAATCCCGGATTGTGTCATAAGATTATAAAAATATTTTTTTTATCCTCATATTAATTTTTTAAGGGATTCCGACATGTTTGATAATACAATAATACATAGTTTTACAGCATATCTAATTTACTTGAAACCTCGGAAAATTGATATTTTTGCAGAAAACAAAAGGTTGGTATGTAAAGTATTATAGCGAAGGTTTGTCATAAAACTGTTGTTAATAAGCATTTTGTGGTATGCATATGTTTAAAAAATAATTAATTATCAGCCATTATTAGTCGTTTTTGACAAATTAAGATGACAGAAAGAAAGAATGAAGACAAATACAAATGGAATATTATGAGTTTTATGGCAATGCTAATACTTTCAACGACAATACTAATCGTTTGTTATTAATCTAAAACAATATATTTTGCCGATTTCACGTAAACACTGAAGACTAAAATTTACAAATAAATAAAAATGAACTCAATTTTACACACAGTATCGTTTTCTTTATTTGTTCTTTTATACAAATGTTTATTTTTCTATGGAATCCCAGCCTTGACATATTTTAAAATATAAAAGCTCAATTAATAATCTTTAAAACATTACTAATATATTTTATTGTAAAATAATTAGTTAATTGTTTAAGGTTCTTTATTTATATATACTAACTTACAGCTACATATTTACACATATCACTTAAATATTTATTTTACAGTGCACTACTAATACGTCTATAGTTTTATTTATATATAACAGTTAATACGACAAAATCCTAAGTAAAAACTAAATTAAAGGAATTTAATCTGATATTTATATAGAAAGAAGTTTAGAAAATTCTACATTAGTCAAGAATAAAATTAGTCATAATGATTATGTAAGGAATTGTAATACTGTGACTCACTGCTGTAACCATGAATTTATTTATTTAGAGATGGGTACAGTAATGAGTCATTTGTAATTACATCATCTATCTTAGTTATACGGAACCTTCTGGATTGTTCTATGTTCCATGTTGTCTGAAATTCTAATTGTTTCTGCGGTTGTTACAATATACTAGAAGATTAAAGTGCCTCGTTTAATTCCGGGAAGAAAGTTTATTCCTTGAGCGACAGCTATGATTTTAAAACAGGCTTTGCCATTCCGAGCATGCTATTTATACCAATGTACGTCACTGGTAAATAAATGTGTATAGAAATGAAAATTTATAGCGATACAGATAGCACATATGTAACACGAAAGTTATAGTATACAAATAGAAAATGATAGTAAAGGATAAAGTGCAAATTGAAAATAATTGTTAAAAGGCATTTGTTCTAGAAGACATTTTTTATGGAACTCAATTGTAGCTTATCGTATTAACGTATATAGAATTTGGTTTCAATATAACATAATTTATTCTAAAATTAATACCATAAAACTATAATTATAATCTGGGACAACTGTTGTAAATTTATAGCTTACTTTAAAATATTTTAGGTTTAAATGCTGTCAGCGACGAATGATTCAGGTATATACTTTTTAAATACTGCAGTAGATTAATTACCCATTATTGTTATTAATATTTGGTGAAGCGTATTTAAGTCATTAAAAGTAAAACATGTAATAATATAATTTGAAGTAATTGTCACAAAACTCGGACCTTCCTTAACAGGCGTATCCTTCAGTGCTGATGATAGAAAAACGCACATTATTCGTCCACTTTTTAGAGGTAAAAAAATTAATGGTGAATGTCACAATTTGCTATCTTAGCCTGATTTGCTAATCTTAAAATCCGCCATAGTACCTTTATTCAAAGAGCAATTAAAAATTTCAATAAACATTCTTGATGTACCTTTTTATGTTAATTAAGAATTTTCGGTGAGATCTTCCATGGGTGTTATGATAATGGCTAAATAATCCAAGGTTCTGATTTTTTAAATAAAAATCTTAGGCTCTACTGTGAAACATAAATTTCATTCTTTTCAATATTTATATATATTTTATTGCGTTTATTTTCATTACTTTAGTGGTTATTTCACTTTATGTATTTACATTTTCATTAACAACAAAGATTCAGTTATAAACAATTGAACATCGTAACTCTAAACAAGAGAAAACTATAATTGTGCTGCCAGTGCAATATTATAAATTACCACGAAGACTAATTTTTGAAATTGTAAAATGCCACCCTAGGCGAATTTTTAAAATTATGATATGGCTAAAGTATTTATATATTGTAGAGAAGTTGTAGGGGCGGCACAAAATTTATATTACTTATGTTTCCCAGACCACCGACAACCAAGTAAATCAATCTTCTTAAGGTTTTGATCATTGCATATTCTTAAAGGTTTTAAGTAGTAAATTAGAATAGACATAGTTTTTGCAGATTGAAGAAAAATTTAATATAACATGGAACGTTCGAAACTCATCGAGCAAATTATTTTGAAAAACAAAGCGCAGATACTAACTCAGTAAATATTTTAACATTAGTAGAAACTAATCGCAATATAAGCAGTACATTAATAGAACAGGGTGTTGTAGCATCTAAAACATGAGCCCTGCAAATTTTGCAAAAGAACAAATTTATGCCATACAAATTATATATTTACAGAGGAGGTGGCAATTTTGTTATCGGTTCAATGAAAAAATAACTGAAATTGAAAATTTTGAAGGCACTGTCATTTGGTTCGACGAATGGTATACAGGGTGTCCAGGATAAAATGGGGTACATGGGGATATTAGAAACGGTAATAGATATAAGATCGGTCATATAGGGAAAAAGTTGCATATTTATGTTCCATCCGGATTTACATCTCAAAAATTTAAACCGCTCCTGAGGTACAGGGCGAAAACGAAAAATGTGCGTTTTTTAAAAGCATAAATATCTTAATTATTGTAAGAGATATATTCACAAAGTTTTTAGGGTAGAGGTAATGGGTAATGAGGACTTCAAAAATGATCTGCAAAGAATTCTACGCCTTCTAAGTTTTAGGCAATCGCATCGAACTTTTATTTTTCTTATAAGCGCTATATTGGATTTTTACATTTTTGAAATCGTCATAAAAAGAGCTTTTCAACTATATATAACGCGTACAACATGTATAACGTTTAGTAAAAAACAATGATCACAAATTGCGAAATTGAAATTTGACCGAAGTAGGTATTGATTTATTAAAACTGTTTAATCCAACATATTAGAACTATTTAAATAAATGAAAATAAACAACAAAAAATAAATTATAGTAATCATCAAAATTAAAGTAACTGTTCAAATAATCCACCATTCTCTCGAATACATAGTCTACATTGCTTCAAAACTCCTTTACAACACTACCTTATTTGGTAAGGATCAATTTCATTTACTGCCTCTTCCACTGCTTTACGTAATTCGTCTACAGTTTCGTAGGATCTTGAATACACCTGGTTTTTTAGATAGCCCCATACAAAGAAATCCAGGGGTGTGAAATCTGGTGATCTAGCAAGCTATCTAACTGGTCCTCGATTTCCAATCCATGTATCAGGATATTCGTTGTTCAAAAATTAAGTCCCCATTTGATTTGCTGCCTCACGCTACGTATTAATCGTGGATTTTCATTGGACCAGAACACATTATTTTTGCGATTAAAAAATCCACAGTTGGTGAAACGACTCTCGTCGGACCATAGACCTTTCAGGGTAAAATTTGGTACTTCATTATGTTTTCTGATAAACCATTGACAAAATTCGATTGTTCTCATTGCATCACCATTATTGAGCCCTTGGCAAAGTCGTTCACGATAGGGATGGTATTTGTGGCGTTTTAAAATATTACCAGCTGTTAATCGAGAGACGCCAATAGTGATTTCAATCTCGCGTAACGAGGTAGGAGGTTTCTCAACTACGGCTTGCAGAACAATGTGTTCTGCAGTTTCGTTTCCGTATTTACTTCTGTTCGACTTGACGAAACTGCAGTGGTTTATTAAATTATCACCCAATTGCCGGAACATGTTTCTACCTGGCTGCCATCTTTCCGGATATTTATAGAAATATATTTCTGCGGCATTCGCGTCATTTCTCCTACAAAGAATAAAATACTCTAACATATATTTATCACTATTCGAAAAAATATCCATTTCAAACTTGCGATTCGCCACCTTGTTTTGCACCACGAAGATATAAAACTGTTAATTTCAGTTTGACAGTTAGAAAATGTAGAATCGTTGCAATTGTTTAACAAGCAGTTTTGCTATTGTTTGAGCAATCCTCTAAATCAACACATACTTCGGTCAAATTGCAATTTCGCAATTTGTGATCATTTTTTCACTAAAAATAGGAATGTTATACATGGTTGAAAATCTCTTTTTATGATGATTTCAAAAATGTAAAAATTCAATATGGTGCCCATAAAAAGAACAAACGTTCGATACGATTACGTAAAACTTTGTAGGCATAGAATGTTTTCCAGATCATTTTGGAGGTCTACATTACCGATTACCCCTGCGCAAGCAATTTAGTGAATGTATCAATAAAATATTGATGTTTTTAGAAAACGCACATTTTTTGTTTTCACCCTATATCTTAGCAACGGTTTTAATTTTTAAAGATGTAAATCTAGAGTGGGTACATAAATATGGAACTCTTTCCCCATTTGACCGATCTTATATCTATTATCGTTTCCAATATCCCCATGTGTCCCGTTCTGGGGACATCCTAGACACCCGGTATAAGCGGTGCAGGTATTTTTAATAAACAAAACAGACGCTAGTGATCAAATACAAACTAGCATATTTCTACAAGACAAAATTAAGGCTGTTTTCATTATGCTGTAATTAAATAAATTAATTAACATGTAATCCACATAAGAGAATATAGTTTAATTAAATGGTAAAGTTTAATTTTCTTAAATATTTGCTTTGTGAAATAAAACCAAGTCTTAAAAATTCCCAAGTGCAAGGCACCAGTTAAAAATACGTTTCTAAAGAAATCCAGACGGGTAACAATAAAATTTAGAGTCCCTATAAAACTTGCAAGTATTGCTAGAAGCTGTGAGAATTTTAAAGATTACTGTAATAATAATAAACAGAAAAGCTTTCAAAATACTTAGACAGGATTGATTACAACGACTTCGCAAAAATTCATAGTCATGGAAATGAAAAGTTATAAAAGATCATGCACCACCAAAAATCGACGCCTTGGGGATCCAGCTTTAAAACTACATAGGCAAATTAAACGAGTGTTAGTAAAAGCTATGCCAAGGTTAAATAGGAAAATAACGAGTTGGTAAATAGTACTTGATAGCCTAATTAAAGATACAAATCCAGCGAAGACGTCATTTTTCAAAATCCACACAAGGCACTAAAGAACACAACCCTAGACCACAGATATTTTGGGTAGCTTTGATTCACAAACTTAATCTATATATCAACCACGCAACAAATTCAAATTTGCAAGCACAGTCACTTCACATTCAATAACAAAAGCGAATGAAGATTATTTTACATAAGTGAAAATTTAAACATTTAAATAACCCACAGTGAATAAATAAAAATTTTATTAGTTTTACTTAAAGTTTTTAAAGACTTTACAAATTATACATTTTATATTGTTTTTTTCATTTTACGAATATCACGCCGAGAAATCAATTACCAAATGTTAACGGCCTGAAATCTGACACATTTATTAATTATGTTTTAAATTTCATTTTCAATGAAATAATTCGTTTATTGTAAATATTGTGTTTGAAATAATAAATATTTGTTTAAACTTTGATTTGGTTTTGGTTTACGACAAAAATAAATAACATACACGAAGTACAGTTAGGGTAATCCTACTTAACCTCTTTTTGAAGGGAACTTGGACCTTTTAAATATTTACAAGTAGCAACCGTCTCTAAAATTAAAATTTTAGAAACAGTTATTAAAATAAAGTTTGGTGCCTTGTTTAAATTTAATACACGCTGACCAGATAATTATTAGTAACAAACCTAATTAAGCACCGCAGTAAACAGCAGCTTTAGTTTTAGTGTTTGGTGCTGCTTAAAGTGGAACAAATTAATCTACCGAATATATGATTAAACTCTAAATTGTGCATAATATTTGGATAAATTAAGAGGTTTTTGGAAGAATTTTTAGATGAGTTGCCATTAACTGAAAGGAGAAGGAGTTCTTGGTCATAATTGTAACATCGTACCACACTATTTAATGCAAAGTTCTGAAAATAATTCGCTGGGAACTTTAGGACCTGTATGATGGTCACCGAGATCGCCGGATTTAGTTCCCTTAGATTTTTTCCTTTGTTGTTCAATCTATAAGATTGTATGTATCTTCGACATAATGATGGATATTTTAAAAACTACTTATGACATGTTTAGGTATATTCTATGTTTCGTTATACTTTTTATTACTATTTCCTTTCTAGTTTCTATTTAAGTAGATAGATTAAATTAGTTTGATATATTTAAACAAAATTTAAAGAGGTAAATTTGAAAAATTTGTTGAACCATCATTTCGTTTATTCCTCTTCTTCTTTATATTTTCAATATATTAAGATCTTGTTCATTTTAATATTGCTATGAAATGCCGCTGGAATCGATAATATCGGGTTATATTCAAGCTTGCAATGTAAATTTGAATTTTCTACATTTACTTTGAAAAGTCAATTTGTTCTTATCTCCTTTTTTATTGCCACATAAAAGATATAATATCGTTTTATTCAATTATAATTAGGGCTTAAACTCAAACATTAGATTAGAATACGATTCAGGGTAACTGTTAATATTGAAAAAAGGATCAAAAGGTTTTGTTTAAAATTACGGTGTTTATTTGTTTCTATTCTACCTTATTATTAGTAAAAATTTATACACTTAAAATTTTGAAATAACAACTAAAGTAATTGTACGATAAACCAGAAATGTATGGTTTTATTTAACACAAAATACAACATATAAGTAACATGACAAATTGAAACTGACAGTACTAGGTAATATCATTAACAACAAATTAAATGTATATATCACAGTAATCAAAATAAACACAATGAACTATATATTCTTAAAAAGAATAAAATTTATGATTTCCCACAGGACCACAACCAACTATGAATTTCATTTAAAAGATCACAGCTTTACATTCTGTAGTTCTGTAACACTTATGGAAAATCTAATAAAAAAATCTTAATCTACCCAAACATAAGGTTTATTTAGTTTTTCGATTGGTTTTTAAATAAAGAAATTGTGATGAATTGAAGAAATCGCTACTTTTTTATTTTTAGCCTATGGATTTAAAACAAACTAAGAAAGCGAATTGCTATCTTTACCAATGAATTTGCCTTCAAAAGGTAGAAAATAATGTGCAAGTCTCTGTATTTCCAACATGGAAGGAAGTCACCGTTAATAGACATCTAATTTAGACCTCACCGTACATTGCAAATATTTGTTAAACAATGTCATCATGGCGAAACTTTTCTTATTATAATTTCTAAATGTTAAATACATATGAACACCTAGGAAAACAAACAACTTTTAATATCAATGTTTTTTAACAATTTAAGAATGTTACCGTAAAGTTCATAAATACTCCTATTTCATCCCAACCATATATATCCCTATTCGATAGTGACTTAGGTGAACGCTGGGACACTCCAGTTGTTGTTTCAGGGCGTAGCTTAACGTATATAAATAAATTATGAAGAGAAACAATAGTTGGGGATGCTAAAAATGTGAAAAGTGAAAAAGGCAGGATAACTGCTTGCACAGTTGCGAGAAGTAATACTTTTGCTTATGCAATAATAAAATATATCAGATAATGAAAAATTAATGAAACAAGTAATGTATAAATAATTACATGAGATAATTATTTTAAACAAGATAGATGCTGAAATAATTCAGTTTAATTGATATAGCCCAATAAGTATAAAAATAGATCTTACCAGTCCTTTTGTACCTTGGTAGAAATATATTTGGCAAAGCCTGTAAGCAGTTCATAGGTATCCATAAATTCGGTGCAATGCCTCATGGAATTATATCGTTTTTAAAATTCCCAATGCTAAGGAATATACGGGCATTGTTCCCGCAAAACGTCTGCAAGCTTACTAATAAATTCCGGAGCAGATATAACTTTAAAAAGGCATGAAGCTTGGTGGTCATCAACAATTGCTCAAGGTTATATCTATAACTCCCTACAAACATAAATTAAAATTAGTGAAAACATTTGACAACTTCTAGTAACACCACGAAAGAACCAAAAACTACGCCTAGTTATATGAATACAGGTCCCAGTTGTAATGAACCATCTTTAAATTCAAATTCAGAGACAGACAATGAAAATTCAATTATCATTTAAAATTGTTCTCATTTTACAACTGACATTCAAGATAAATAGTTAAGAAAATATCTATACTTTAAGCAAATTGTAATATTCATTTCTTTGTAAAATAAATTGTTTGAAGATCTTTGTTGCATAGTATTACTTTTAACAGTTTGTACTTTACTTTCAATAAAATATTTGATATTTGATTATATGTACTTATTATTTTAACTGCATGCTTAAATTAAATTCCTTAAGCTAATTTCATTACAGAAAAAAAGACACAAACATTATTTTTAAGACAATTTGATCGTATTAAATTGCAATTTTTATGATATATTTTATAAGGTTATGTATGCTGTCATATTTAAACAATGGTAGTTTGCTACTAACGCACTTTACAGACAACGATAGGGACTGACTACGGTATGTTTCAACACTATTATTATATTTAAACTTGTTTAAGTAACAGTAATTCATTTAAATTATTGTTAAAAATTTATTATTTTCCATTTACCTACATAAATAATAATTTGTAATAGTAAGTAAATAAAACCAATGCTGTAGTAGATATGATCTCCTTTATACTAATAACTTTATAGAAATAACATTAACGATTGGAAAATATTATATGTTTAACATGGTCTAGTTAAACAAATAACTATTATCGTATTTCTTTTCCGTGATAAATGGCACTTCTTTATTGTTAGAATTGTAATAGAAATTCTTACTTAAAAGTAATATTTCAGATTCTTTCCTATGTGTAAATTGTGGAAGAACTTATAAATACCGACACAACTTGAATTTACATTTGAAATATGAATGTGGAAAGGATTCTCAATTTCCATGTCCTGTACTAAATTGTGGTCATAAACCTAAAACAAAAGGAAATTTAAAACGTCATATTTTACTTAAACATGGATTAAGTGAATATGAAAGAAACGTGAACTCTTTCAAGTTTAAGTGAAGATTATCATCTACGGTATTAAAAATGTAGTAATTATTATTAAATGTAATAAATAGTTTTGCTAGAATCTGTGTTTATTTGTGTTTAAAAACTATTCTATTGTAATAAAATTAGAAACTACTAAAACTCAATAAAACATTCTGGAACAATTCAGAAAGTGCCTTATAATTAAGATAGACGATGTAATCACAAATGACTCATTGCGGCAACAAATATTTACCAACTAATTCAAGGTCAGCAATAAGTCCATGGTATTGCAATATATTGCATCATTATTATTCTTTACTATTCCTTAATGTTCTGAATGTCATCCCAAATTCGTAACAAAACTCGCCAAACTTTTTATGTCTGCCACGCTTCAAATCGCTCTGACCTGCGTCCACGTGATAAAAAAAAAGAAGAAAGGAGCAATGATGCCCGGCTGCCAGAATACCTAACGCCTCTGATATAAAGTTGTTGGTAACCTAGATGCTTTCAAAAAGTTTGTTTTCGGTGATGAGAATGTGTCTTAAAATAATTGCGATCGATACAGATCATCTAAATAATTCGTTAAGCTAATTACGCTTCGAATTCCCC
>JAHWXV010762889.1:0-18015 GCA_024586415.1 Phrixothrix hirtus | reverse complement strand
GGGGGGGGGGGGAGTCGTTCTAAAGAAATTTGTAAATTTTTATTCACTGTCATAAATAATTTAAAGCAAATATAACTCACAACAAACGTTTATTCTCCATTAATTAATTAAAGCTCGGTTAGAACAATCTACATGACTTTATTACGGACTATACAAATTTAACCCAGATTTGGGCATAATTTTTATTAGGATATAAATGACGCAGCATTACATTAGGAATAGATATTTCTAAAACTTCTAGAACCATATATATTCATGACGTATTGCTTATTTCTTTTATACCCTGCATGGCAGCGACAGATGCTTTCTTAAAGTATGCATTTTATTAACTTTTATACGAGTAGTTTAAGCGTTAGTAAAACTTTACCTTAATGTTTGAATAACATGGTTCATTTACAAAGTTCTAAATCTTTTTATAGTGTAGCCCAATCAATTTTACTTTTGAAATTTCTTTGGACTTCTATGTTTGTAAACACTCTAAAATTTTCTTCGCTTCTTGTAATATGGAGAAACATCGTTTTATTTGAGTACAGATCGTTGTATTTATGTCACAGTTGTGTGTTAAAATAAACAAACATAAGATCATCGTTGTCACTTTCTGTGATACATGTTAAAAGATTTTCCTACATTTTCAAACTACTACTCAAGTACTTATTTAGATAATGTATTAGAATTATTGCACTAACCAGAAAGTATACGTCAACTTTGGGTAAAGAATATCAGTAGTTTAACAAAAAATAATAATTAAATTAAATAAAAATGCCATTTTATTGATTCATTCCATTCATTCCATTTCTCAAGATATTCATAAAAATTCAAAACAGTCTTCTAAAAGTTTATTGAAATATTTTAGGGAAACTCGGCGAAGCGTAATCGTGACAAAGCAACTTAAGTAGTAGTAAATATGTAAATTAATTTGTATTGTCCTGGTGAAGTAAGAAAAAGCTTTAAATTACATTAAAGGTCGATAAAGCATTATAGACGTTAACTCATTAATAAATCCTTTTTGATCAAGTAAATCAGTGCGTCATGTGCGAGGGGTATTCGGAATGTAAATTCCTATTAGCTAGTAAAATAAAATGAATATTCGAAATAATTTATTTCCTTTGGAATTCAAGCATTATTGAGTCTTGAGTTTTGACGGAAGTGTGTTGCTACGCATTGACTATTGAATTGCTCATAAAATTGACAATGAATATTCTTCCGTTTCACATTCATTTCTTTGCATTTAAGAAACGAATAGCAGATCACGGTTTACAGCAGGCGTGCTGTGACATGTTAAACACACAGAATTTTTACATCAAGACTGTCTCAAAATAACATCTCTGCCTCACCAATGGTAATGAAATTCAGCACACGTGCGCTGCAGTGGTAATATTTATGAACGGAACTTGGATTCCGATGCATCCTGTATTGTATGTTTAAGTTCTATTACAACGACTCGGCTAGCGGCTCAATTCTTCTCATAGATAATCTCGATGGATATGTAAAACAGTAATGAAAATTGTATTATAGAAGTTTCTTCAAATCCTTTTTATTTCGATCCATGCCAGATGAGCACACAATCGTGCTGCATAAACGCAATCGGCGCAAGAAGTAGACCTGCGAATAAGCACTAATAAGAAAATTAATAGAGCACTAGATAGCCTAAGGATTATAGATTAGTATACTAATTATTTGTCTGTAATAATAATTATCACAAGTCAGGATTGTAACTTTAAATATTTTAGAAATTTTTGTAATAAAACTCAGAATAAAACCTGCCAAGAATGGCGAAACCAGAACTACTATTGAAGCACAATCAATAAATACTAAACTAAACTTTCAGCAAAGCTTAAAATTTATAAGTATTAAATTTAAATTTAAAAATATAAATAGCTATATAGGGCAAGTTTGATATAATGTTATCCTTTTAATAGTAAATTACTACATTTTTTAAAAATTCACTTTCTGCTCGAAATATTTAGTTGCATTTTGTTATTTCAAAACCAAATTTAGTGCAGTGTTAATATCTAACAAATTTAAAAGAATTTACCATTGGTTTTTTAACAAAAATAATTGAAAAGTTGCATGCTCCGAAGCCTTTAAATGCAAATATCTCAAAAACGGTTGTGTTTAATTGTTATTGCATGATGAACATTTCTATAATATTCGGTTCGCCTTTTCATCAAAAGAAATCTTTAATGTCTACGTCATAGGTCATGCGCGTAATTATGTAGCTACCCCGAAACACTTCAATCCGAGACCGTATCTGAACAAGTCAAACTTAAAATCAACACGCGACACCGCAAGAGGTCGCCGCCGTGGTGAACTTCTCGTTGCAAATATTGTCGTAAACTTCTCGTTTTAATGATTGGTAAATCAGTACGATATACGGAATTACGTACCATACCATTGATAAATCACTAATATTTGTATTTCCACTATCAAATTATCTACAAAACATATTAATCTGCAACTGTTACTACCACAGCTTTGTTCACCTATAAAATATCGCTTGATTTATCCTTTAACCCTTTTATTTCACCTAACACCTATGAACAAAGCGTGCAGTGCCGACTTTGATGTTACAAAGCTGTCGCCTTGGTAAGTATATACATGCAAGTAGATATGATATATTCATTATTTGTCGTTTTAAAATTTCAAGATTCAGTAGCCTATCTAATTGGGTTACACGACCAAGTATACCTTGTATACCTGTAATCTACAGCTAACTTGTTTACAAGCAAAAAACACGTTGTGTTGTACGATACCCATAAGGAGTACAATTTTTGAAGTAAATGAACGGGGGATTCTATATTTTCGGCGTAGAAGTTTGGGTGTAAAATATTTGCCGATACCCCCGTATCTACGCCATTTCATTATTCAAAAATGACAATTTATGATCAAAAACCAAGATAATTTAATATTGATTTACGGTACCGAGTTTGAAGCCGATATCGTTTTTCGATTAATTTTTAAAAAATTTAACATCCTATATCTCTGAAACCGTTGAATTTTGAGGATATCTTTATATAAGCTTTTTTGTGTTATTTTGATGAGAAGAATTCACTGTTAAAAGTATACCTATTATATCAGACTCACCCTGTATAGAAATTAATAAATTGTATGTACATTGAATAGGATAATAAATATTCCAAGTAAAAACAAGTTACCGAAGCTAAATAGTGTCTTAAGAAAAGTCATAGATACAGTAAACGTATTGCAAACAAAAACCTTTAAAATCTGAAAGACTAAAATCGAGAGACTTATGTAATTTGTTAAGTTAGATTAAACGTTAAAACGTCCGCCAAGTGCTAAACTAAAGCAGCGTGATTCAAACTGCAACAATAGAAACCGAAAATAAATAAAAAATCCAAAGAAGTTATAAAAAGGGTTGCAACCATGAAAATGACGTATTTATCTGCAGCTAATACACAGTGTGAAATTGAGCGCGTTGCAAAACGATAATTGACTTGCAAAAATGAAACATTTAAAACCTTTTTACAAGGAAGTATTCATATTCAGAATAATTCTTGAACGAGTATGACACACAAATTAACATAAATATAAAGTTACTTTTACCACTAAACAATAAGTGTTGTGAATCGAAAGGAAGGATATCTCAATCTTCAAATAACATTAAAACAAAGGTTAGTTTCCAAACAATTACCTTATCATAGCCTAAAATGCGGTTGAAATTGAAAAATCACACACGCGAGTGCAAACGTAATGGCGCGCGCGATATAAAGTACTTCTCGTGTATAGTTCATTAGATAAGTTAACACTAAACATTATTCTAAAGTTTATTTTATTTGTAAAGGTTTTAAAACAATAAAATGGATTCAGTCCTCGTAAAAAAAATCAGAAATTTGTAGTAAAATTTACAGTTAGAGTATGTAAATTTCAAAAGCGTTTTGCGTAAACAAATTGACATGTGTTTTATTTCCACCCTCCTATAGATTATGGTAGAGCTTGTTTCATTGATGTGCTAATTGCGATCTATCGAACATTGCTTTTGTAAGTTAAATTCAAGATTATTTAATTCATTAAACTATTTAATATCTATAATAAGTTATTCTCTAGGCCTGTTCATTCATGTGAATAAAGCTAAGATCTACTACCCGATAAACTAATGTAATTACATTAATGAGCTGATCTTCGCCCTGGGGCGTATTTTACCTCAGAGTTTGTTTTAATTTGTAATGCAATCACAATGTTCCCGTGTTGTTAAGCAACAAATGTTTCGTGCGAAATTAAATTCTTCAATAAAATCGAAAGGCCTTTCAGTATTAACCTTGATAATTAAAGTAAATGTTGAAAATCAGTGAATACTTTGTTTGATTTGATCGTTATTTTTATGTTACTATAAAATATTGAACTATCGCAGTTTGAATATAATAGAAACTATCAAAAAGATATTTTAAATCGTTAAAATTTAAGTGAAACATAAATTGTGAGTTGATTTTTACAACTTTTCATTATTCAAAAGAGATTTAGTATCCAAGCAATAATTTAATGACCTTCATTATAATGAAATTCTCCCAATTCGATTTAAAACCAATTTTGGCTATATTCCCATAAAATAGTTTTCTTTGAAATACAACACACGTAAATCAGGCTAATTTATATGTGTTACGTCGAGCGCAGTCAAATATTTGACGTCAATTCACTGCTATTTCCAAAGACCTTTAATGAAGTTGTATACGTAGTAAAAGACATTTGATCTCAAATATTCGGTTTAAATTAATCTTTAACCACAAATTTTCTCCAACTTTATGGATAATTTGTTCTAATTTTATTTACATATCGATATCCAAATTACTGTCGAAACCACGAAAGATGAGCCCCGCGTCACTGGCATGCGAATTTAGCTGCAAACGTTTAGGCAATTAGATTTTTCAACTATAGCAAAAAAGTTAGATAATGAGTTAGTTATGTTTTAAATTTAAACTCGTGTCGTTAATTACGTGTATTGGAATGAAAGAAGTACACTTCTTTTGATTGTTTTGTAATAAATCCAATGACATTTCTGTTCCTCGATATTGTTCTAATATTGCACTAGAACCACACAAATACAGTACAGTAGCAGCCAAAACTCTATTATTACCTTAAGGTGCAAATTTGCGTACGCGTTTAGCGTTCTCACTTAGATTATTGTAGAAGGAACTATTGAAGCTTGTTGCTACCAGCATACTAAACATCAATGTACATATGTATATTAAGAATAAATAAACATTGGATTCAGCACATATGGACAAATATAGCAATCTCAAATGTAGATGAAATGGTCAGCACATTTTAAACAGTTTGCCTCACCATCAGCAAAAATTTTGGATCGCAACGTGAAATTAATCTAGTCAGCGGAAAATTGAACATTTTAACAACGTCTAACTATAGAAACATACATTTAATTATGGCCGTTGGAGAGTGGTGGTATGGTGTTTAGCTTCTGCACCAAGGTTCCGTATTTAAACTGTTAACAACGGCTCGATTTTTGTAATTATTTTATTTGACTACTTTATAATTTTTTTGCACTTCCGGGACTAAAACGCCGTATTTAGTTATTAGTTTCCATGACTAAAGCGACAGTTTTAATCTCAAGGGATTAAAATTTTACTTTAGTCCCAAGGCGATTAAAGTACTTTAAATCGCCCATGAAGAAAGTAAATCTATAGCCGTAACAAAAATTAACCAATTAAAATTATATATTGCTTAAAGCGTTAGTATAGCACTTCACAAACAAGATTTAAATAGCATTTTCCGTGAAGCATACGTTGCTAAATCGAATAAACTGTAAAAGTGAAAATCATGCAATTTTACTTTCTTCACTCCTTTTGATTTAAAATTTTTCGGAAGTGCAAAAAATAATGTGTATTACCTCAGGGCTAAAGTGCTTTTCAATCCATTGAGAAGTTATTTCTCTCACTGTCGCTCGAGTAATAAACATCTCTCTCAGGATTAAAAGAGGCACTTTAGTGGTAATAATTTAAAATTATATTGATTAAAAATTTTAATTAATCGGTCGACCAAAAATGTAAATATCGTGTAAATTTAATGTAATACAGGAAGGACAGCAATATTATTGGTCTTTTAAAAGCAAGTTTTTTATACAGGGTGTCCGGAAAAAAATTGCTTTCTTGTATTTATAAAGGATCAAATTACCTCGTCGCGTTATAAGCAATTCTATTTATTGTCAGTAGTTTATCGTAGTGCATTGCCCATTCATCAATTGTTTTAATTTTAGTAGATAAAAATTGTAAAAACTATTTTCACTAAATTCAATTTGCTATTAATTGCAATTGAAAACACAGCTTTATTTTTGGCTGCAGAATAGTTCAAACTAATAATATTGAATAAAATTATTTAATAATTAAACTTTTCCAAAGTTTACTAAATTCGTTTAAAGGTATGCGTCATTAAATAGCTGTGTATATAAGAAAATACAAATACAATAATTTGTAACACAGAGAACTATCTCAAATATTAAAATTAATTACTAAGCTCTAATGTATAAAATACTGCTTTGATGTGTTACGTTTTATCCCAATTATTATTAATTATGAGATCGAAACCCAAATTTCTATAACTAAATATATCGATGCACGTAATTAATTAGAAAGCAATATACCAAAACTGTAATAAAATAAGCTCTTATTAACTGTTATAGGAACCCTCATTCTAATACATTTTTTGAGCTAAATATCCATAAACATTCTCAATGAAGACCTTTCTGACCATTTTAAAATGTTATTTTATCTTCATTTGCCAGGAATCATGATTGAGCACATTTTATTGAAGAAAGATGTAATTTGCTCTCGTAAGAAACTCCGCGTGCAAGAGAACCTTTTTTCTCACTACTTCTTGGTACACCTGGTAATTTACTGCTACTGGAAAAACGCAATATGACACTATAGAAGTCTATATTAGCTCAAATCATCACCGAACCATCCATTTGTCTGCATGAAAATTTACCTGGGCTCCCCATATTGAAGTTTTTTTTTCATCAAAAAAGATGACATAGCTCCGATCTTGATTCGAGAACAAGCATGAGCCGATTTTATGTATTGCGGTTAAAGATGGTTTCTTCAATATTTTATGCTGTTTGGCGTTCTTTTTAGCAGCCGTTGCATGTTTTGCGCATTGTTTTTCACTTGCTGTAGCTGCTATTTCACGAGCAGTAGGCGAAGAATTTGCCGCTATTTGCAAGATGTATCGTTCTTCTCTTACTGTTATAGCCCAAGAGCTGCTTGACTTTGCCGATTTTGCATAATTTTCTAATTTTTTTCAAAAAATTATGTATGAAGTACGAGTTTAGTTGTATACTTCACCGTTGTTCCTTTAATGCAGCAATGTGTCTTTTTTCATGTTCGCTTAACACTCGACCACTCGGAATGACCAGTTTTTTAAAAATTTTAATATCACTACAATTAACCCAACACTTTCTCTAGCACTACGCCCGCCCACTTTAATTGGGGATTGCTATTCGTGTAAACAGCTTTACGATCATACTTTTGATGCTTCATTAAAAATTTCGCTACTGATAGCGGAGTAAAAAGGATGTATTTAGTAAGCACTTGTTTTACGAATCTGTTTAACCTGATCCTCCCACGTTTGTTAAAACTAATACATTCTAAGCGCATGCGCACATAGTTTTGCCGCAGAGTGTATATATGTAAATAAGTGTTTCACTGCACAGGAGGTTTCATTAAAACAGTAATATTTTCTACATCTTTATTTCGATTTTTAACCGTGTTGTGTAAGTATTTTAAAGCCCTTAATTTTGATTTACTGAAAGGAGTACGAACGCTGATTAAGTTCGTTAAACGAGCGACTTCGTTGGGCAACTAGTAAGGTGTCCTACTGCTACCACACTTTGGCTGATAATCGTAAACTTTTAAATACACAATATCAAAAAGACTATTTATAGACAAAAATTGGATTATATTATCAAAATTATACAATTGCCATAAAAGCATGTTGAGAAATTCCTAAATCATTTTTTTCACAGTTCAACTGACATCTATTGTAATTTAGATTTTTTCACAGTAGTTTAATTCATTTATATAGCGGATGATTCATTTTCGCCTAGAACTTTCAAATTCAAATTGCATTTTCTGGTCTATTTTAAATTTTTAATTTAATAGCAGTAGCTTTTTACATGTACCGCTATTGTATTTGTACATCGATAAAGATGTCTGTTTTTCAATTTTTGTAATTTCAAATAATTAGTTTAAATATTTCTAAAATGTACTTATTTTAATTTTAAATAAAATTGGAATCGATGATTGTTATCTTTTTTTTACATTATAAAGTTCAAATAGCTGTTTTTTATTGACAAAGAAAGTTGGCAAATGAAATATTTGTGCTTATAAAATAAAAAAATTGTAATAAATAAGAAGTATGCGTTTAATTCGTTATAAATGATGTACTCGTCCTGTTTAAGGTCCTGAGGCTGTATTTTAATTAAAACTGATTGTATCATAAAGTGTCAAGTGCATTTGCTGAAATTCTCCATAAAATTTCATGGTAAACGTCATATTTCCCATCTCTTTGTTATTTATGTGAATACAACAGTTATTAAACAATTGCCCACATTATATTTAAATAAATTCATTGAAGTGTTATTAATTATATTATTTATTACCCACGAAGAATTCTTTGTTTGAAAAACAATTAAAAGTGGCGCATTTGCATATATGTATGTAAATCTAAATTCTTAAGTACTTTCGATAAATTCAAAATGCTCTACAAAAATTGTAACAGGTCAAAAATTTTACCATTAAAATTGTTGCCACTTCATAACGTTTAGAACCCCTAATTTAAATCTTTCTAAACTTATCCGATACAAAACATTTTTTCTAAAAATGAGTCGAAATTGCTTTTTAATAGGGTAACTGAATTCTTTCATACAATATTTCTTAATGTGCTGTAATTATTAGCAGTAGGTTTCTATTATGGAATTTTTGGTTTTAGTCTCTGTCCTTGACAACAAAGAATAAAAAAAACTAGTAACGCTAATTCAATTTTATATTACGCGCAACTGTTTCAAAATTGTATCCAGTAGTTTGTCATGAGATCTGCTGATTGTAGTGGCACTGTTTTAGAAATGTACTAATTTACTAATTATGATAGTTTATCTAAAAATTTTCGTTTCTTGTATTTTAGATATCAATCACTAAAGGTTATTATGAGTTTGTCATTGTCATTTCATCAAATTTTATTTTTAACTTTTTTGTATTTAACCTCAAGTATTACATTAATTATATATATACCCGTCCCAAAAAATCATTAATAAAGTCTAAATAATTATGGAGTTATAAAGAAATAATGCTCGTCTTTAATTTCTACCCTGTGACGTAATAGCATCCGTCGCTGTATGCCCAATTATATGTATTCGCGTAGTTTTATTGCTTTAATTATATAATATACAGCGTGTTTCCTAAGTAACTTCCGTAACTTCAGGGCGCAATTCCTTAGGATGTTTTAAGAAAATAAAAATAAACATGTGTCCGGAAATGCTTGGTTTCCGAGATGAAGGGATTTGAAAATTTTTAAAAAAAATTTATTATTTCAAATAAAATTTGGTCAATACTACATTTTTAGTGTAAAATCACCTTCTGATAAAACGCACGATTGCTTTCTGTTGTTATCTTAGTTGCCTGTTTATTTTTGACACTTTACTAGTCAATTGTTTACATGCCAATCAAAACTGTATATTAGATAATAATAGGTCCAAAATGAATAATTTTACTAACGCTGAAATGGCCCAAATGTACTACATTAATGGCCTAGCAAATGGAAATGCGGAGGAAGCTACGCGAATGCATCGGAAACGTTATTCAAACAGAGTAACGCCATGTGCCAAAATATTTGGAAAACTACACGCCAGAACTGGGAGTTTTAAGCGTAATGCAGAAGTTGCTAGCAAACTTGCAATAGTAACAACGCCTGAGTTAGTAAAGGCTATATTTCTAGAGAGAAGGCAAGCCTTCGACTGCACTGTAGCTTCAAGTAAGTCCCAAAACTGTCTGGAAAGTTTCGAAAGCTTATCAGCCATTCCCATACCACATACAACTGGTACATGCTCCGCTGCGCTATAATTTTCAGGAAACTAGACTTTAGTAGGTGATTGCTCCATACAGTGGCACATAATACAACTTTTTATCGAACATTTTATTTACTGATTATCAATTTTCATAACAAACATTTTTGGACGGACGAAAATCCCCATCCAATAAGAGAAGGTCTTTTTCAGCAAATATTTTCTCTGAACGTATGGACAAGAATTGTTATTGTCTTGTATAGGCAGTTTCTAACCGAAATACTAAACACCCTGTTGGACAATGTACCTCTATGAATAAGAGCTAATATGTGGTTCGTGCACGACGTATTTTAGCCTTCTTGCTCGTTAATACCCCGATAGCATTTATCCTAATCGCTGGATTGGACGCGCAGTTCCCCAAGCTTGGAGATCGGCTATGAATCCAGCGACTGACATAGATCTAAGTCCCTGACACAAAAGAATTGACTTTACACTAAAAATGTAGCTCTTTACTAACGTAAATTAATTGCAAAATTTTATCGTTCAAAATTGATTTGAAATAAGAAAACTTTTTCTTAAATTTTCAAACCATTTACCTCGGAAATTAAGCATTTCCGGCCACATGTTTATAGAAACTTTTTTTCTTAAAACATCCTAAAGAATTGCGTCCGTTAAGTTACGATCCGTACTTATGAGGCACCCTGTAGAAAGGCAGATTTTGGTAATATACTTATAATAAATATTGTAATAGTAATGAAGTAATTTAAGACTATATTGGTGCAGAAATGATGGGCGTGAAATTATAAATGTATGAAATATAAACTGTTTAGTAACGTTTTGTCGGTTCTTGGGTTGACCCTATAATTTCAATGCATAAAGCGTTATTTCTGAATATCATAAATTTATTTATTCAATAATAATTTACTAATTACTTTTTTAAATTATTAAATCAAGTTAACCCGATATTTTTCAGTCTTATTAAAAAGACTACTAAAGATATTTCTGTAAGATAGAATGTTACATAAATGTTTTTTGTTTGTTTTACCTTGGCGCCATCTTAATAAGATTGAAACGCATTATGTTAGCTTGATTTAATAATTTTGAATAAAATAATAATCAGGACAGGTAAAACTTTTAATTATTAAATTATTAATTATATCGTCCAATTTTGAAAAAATATGGCAGAATTATTAATATTATTCATTCAGTATTACCTATATATCTAACAAGTTAAACATATGTATTTATACTTTTTATTGTTATTTATAACTGTTTTGTGTTCGTGAAATATTGCTTACTTTCTAGTTTTTTAAAAATATAAATTGGTATTCTGAATATGTGAAATTGTAGTTTAAGCTATAATATATACAATTTTTTCAAATTTTATGTACAGGTATGCATATGCCTAAGTACCTATCTTTTTATTATAAATATCAAAATTAACATTCGAAGTATTAATGTATCTATTTTAGTTAACTTTTTATTAAACAAAACTTAATGCCTAATCATGTAATACGTATGATTATGCTAATTTTAATTAGCGAAACGTCAAATTTATAATTGCAAATTCCAAAAATATAAACAATTGTGATAACGTTTAAATCAATTTTTTGTAAAAAAAAAATAAAAAACTTTAAAATTTTGTTTTGACTATTATTCAATGACCTATTATCTCGAATCATAATAAAAAATAGTGTATAAAAGGTTCGTATTCAAACTTAATGGTTTTACTTGGTCATTTCTTAATTATTTTGTAATTAAACAAACAAATTCAAAATTTTGACATTTATTTGGATACATTAAATGATTTACACAAACTTTCTTGAATGATATTCTCGAATTCCGTTTTTTTGAACGTACTAAATATGTTTTCTGATGCTTTTACCGTAGCAATTTTTCATTCAAAAGACAATGCAATATTTATTCTTTCTTTCTCCATCTTTGTCTACACTTGTTATAATATACATAAGCACACGAATGCGATTACAGTTCAGTTACCTACTATTAATTAGATGCAGGGCATATGGCAACGGATTCTGTGACGTCTCAACTCCGGTACTATTTTTAACTTTAATAATTTACTTATCTAAGAATGGTTTTTTAGAATATTCTAATTTTTTGTATATATACTAAATAATGCCCGATTTTTCCAAATATTAATTAATGTTATGGTGTCTCATGATTACTGTTTTTAAGTGAAAACTAAACTTTTTAATAAATGAAAGTACAATAGACCATACGTTATTGACACTATGGTAAGCAGCCAGTGGCGGCTTGTAATTACTACTATAATTAAAAATCGCAGTTTTAAAAAATGAAATTAGAATAGTCGCTGACAACATCACCAGGACTACTTTTTGCTACTGGCAATTCCCTGTCATCATGCCATCCTTATTTGTCGAAATTAGGATTAAACGGGATTATTTTAATTTTAGTTGATTGCACAATACGCTAAGCTCAAGCGTGATCTATGACAACTTAGAAAAAGAATTAGTGAAAGGGTTGCAATATTTGAATTAGAATACACCGATAAAATAGCTAAATGATCATTTAATCGTTGTCATTTCGTCCTGTACCCCAGTGTATATTCGCGGAATTAACTATTTTTACAGAAATTCTGTGATATGGGTAAATAATCATTGGACAAAGTATTACCCCGTCTACTGAAAATGTAAACAAAATAGTTATTCGCCTTTGAAGATCTAATTTCAATTGTGTAAACATTTTGGAAACCTATAGCTGCAAATACTTCACTAAAAACCAGTTTCGCCGTCATTGTATATCTTAAATAGATCAAGGACATTTTCCAGATTTTTTTTATTGGACATATGTTTTTATCTCAGGAAAATTTTTTCGAACTCCCTTCGAATAAACAGACAACTAACAGACACCGCCCGGTCCTCTACGAAAGATCTGGATGGAGTTTTGAAGAGGCCTCAGTTAAAATGTTCATATAAAAAGATTCTCAACACACCTCTAAGTAACCCTCATCTGGGCGACTATTTGTAAAAGGATTAGTTCCAGAATTGTCTCTTAAGAAATTTTTGGATACTTGATTTAATATCATTTGCTGTTTCAGGGAAAACGACCAATCATCTTCTTCAGCTATAGTAAGAATTTGACGTGGTTTAAATGTTTCATTATGACCCGTATTTTTTCTTGTAAATTTTAATATTGGTTTGAATATACCATATTATTTGGCATCTTTTCCATAGAATTTGCCATATTCTATAAAAACCGATAACGCATTTTTTAATTAGAGTTTACTGAACTTCCCCTTTTTTGGCATTTTAATAAATCCGACAAAGATATTCAAAAGATAATAAGAAAACCTGTCCATTAACTGTCACAACATAACCAAAATCAATGTGAACAACGTTTATGGTTTTGCGTTTCATTTACTGTCTAAAATTATCTTTTTGTTAATATTGTCGTGAGGGGTGAGTCGCACGGCCAAATAGGATAAGAGAAACCGCTGTTGATTATTTTATGCTATAAAATTGTCCTCGCAGGCTGTTAAGAACACACTAAGCCAAACGTAATTGAAATTGTACTGCATTTAGTACGTATGTTTTCAGTAAATATATTGTAAATGGTTTAATGAAAAATTTCTTTTTGGTGTAAAAAGTTAGGAGCCAGAATTAAAAAAGTTCAGTATTTTTGTCATCTTGGACAATAAATCAATAATTCTCAGACTTTAACGCTACATTTTTAATTGCAACATATTGCATAAATTTGATTGCTTACTGATTAGCAATCAGCATATCAGATATGTAAACTGTTTCAAGAATAGGATTGTACTAGGAAGCGTCTCTGGTAATAAATTAAATCACCACATACGATAAGCATCTAAAAAAATGTAATATTATTACGTCACACCGGTTACGTTATTGCCTTGAATTTTAAAAACCACATTCTTATTTGAATAACAGATAAATTGATAAAATGCCAATTATTTATATTCATAATTTATTGTTTTAAACTCTTGACTTTGGATAGGGATAAAATTCAATGTTTTATACAGAATGGTGGTGTCCAGGATGTTTCGGCAACTTTATATGTTTATTGATTGTTTGTTTGTTTAGGCTGGCCTCGGGATGCAGAAATTCCTTTGTCCTCTTGGACTAGAACTCTTATATAGCCATTTCACCATGCCCATTAAAATTTTGCCCAGAGGGCTTTTTAACGTGCCAAATATCACATTGACACGGGACCTACGATTTTACTTCCTTATTCGAGAAGAAAAGTATGTTTAATTAAATTTTTCTCCACTGAAAAATTTACCAACCCCCATTAGGTTTGAGCCTGCGTCCCTTGGCTGTAGAAGTGAACATGCTAACAACTGCACCAATCGGATCCGGCCGCATTATATGTACAGTTGGTTGCAAATAAATCTAGGACAGCCAATTTTGCATTCCGTAAATATTGCTCCAGAATAATTAATTCTAATTTTAATATTTGTTAGTGACATTGGATTTCAAAATAATACATGCCTCAGTTAACCAGTATTTTATGCTAAAAATTCAACTTTCACCCTTAAGATGTATTCTGTTTTTATTTGAAATTAGTTCACCATCTATAAAAATCTAAAACATTTCTTAATGATTTAGGAGCCAACAATTGTCAACCGCTGATTTCTGTTTACATCATGGATTTAAATTAATTGGTATAACCTACAGATGCCGTAAATTTTCAGGATTTGGTCGTTGTTTTATTAAATGTGGTGTTTGGCTATTTCATATCGTCATCTCAAGTAATTTGCATTTGATAGCCTGTTAAGGCCAATTAGTTGCTTTTTGTAAATGGTTTATCTCAAACTGAAAACTGAGTTGGATTCTAGGTGAGTCTGCTCCATTGTTTCTTACAATTAAAATATGGATTGTAGACTTCAAACGTGGCTGTTTGGGCACTAATAATACCTAACGTCCGAGCAAATTAAACTCAACTTCTTTGGAAGAAATGATCCAAAAAGTTCACAACAACCATAGATTCATATCAAAATAAGAAAGTTTTGGGCGTGAGAAAACTATCAGTTTAACCGGTGTCGCGATGCTAACATCAGAGCAAACACTTAATTGCATGTCCATTTCTGAGCAGTGCTTATCGCTATTTAAGCGCAGTTCCAAAAGAATTTTTGAGCCAATTTATCACCGTGGATAAAATTTTGATTCGCCATGATGCACCCGATACCAGAAAACCCTCAAAACAGTGAACAGCGAGGTGAACCAATTCCGAAGAAGGGACGCGAAAAATATTTTTGACCAGCTGTGCTTTATGCATGAACAAAGTTCCTGGCAATCAGAAATATGCGTCAGATTGTTAAGTAATTGCAACTACATACGCCTATTTTGAAGAGTTGGTGGAATTGGCTTATAGAAATGGCATACAAATCGTTCAATATCGCTGAAATTTTCCATCTAATCTAATGTTATGTTCCTTCCTAGCGGGAAGCTATTCATCTTATTATGGTACGAAGGTTGATCCCTATGTTCCACCCTTGGCCCTCTTATAACAGCCACACTCAAATTTTAACAGCTTTATTTTTGACATAATCCCTCTTTTCTCATCGGTGCTCCAATATCGCGACGCCTTCAACATTGTCTTCTTCGCTAGTTAAACATTTTTTCCTCAAAGATCTTCTTTAAGTTTTAGCCATAGGTAGTAGTCGCCTGGGGCCAAATCTGAAGAAGAGGGCTGGTGGTTCACGATTTCAAACCCTGTTTCACGAATGGCTGCCATTTTAACCAGAGCATTCCTTTCGTCATCTTTCCCTGCCTTTCTTTCTTTTATAGCTTCACACAATTTGGATATTAGTTATGCATAGTAGTAGCCTGTTAATAGTAGCTCCTTTTTGGAGATAGTCGGCCAGCAATACCCATTAACCATCCCAAAATACTCGTATGTCGATCTTCACAGTCACCACTTATTAACTATGTCAAGCGGTCCTGCGAAGTTCCTTAAAGTCACAGTTAAATCTGCATGGATTTCTGTTGGGGTTAAGCTCTTTTTTTACAAATAATAAATCACATGACTTGATGGCACACTGGCAGATGAATTTGGGCGCTGCAACTTGAATGGTGCAAGTTGAGCCTGTAAATTCAAGAGCGTCTGGGACATGAATGTAGCTTTCCATTACGTTTAGTTTTAAATTCTCACCTTGATGGGAAATAGGTCAGGGGTGTAACATAGGGATCAACAATATTATTAATCAATTTTGGTGTGGTGTGGAGATTATATACGAGAATATTTTATAAATCATTTATTCAGTCAAAATACATAAAACTAAGCTAACATGCCGTTCGCTTATGAGTCACTTAAGCCGTTTTCTTTCTCTCCTTAGAAAACGTTATCAAAAATCAGCAGATGTTAACTCCTTTATAACTATATCGTAGTTTAAGACATTAATTCGGTAATCGTGAAAATTCTGGGACACCGAGCTGGTAGCTAAACTAGTTGTGGGAGTATTACCTTCGAAGAATGACGTTTGATACTTGGAAAATGGTTCAGGAAAGAAACCAATTAAGAGCGCGACACTGACGGTAAAGTCAGTTCACTTAACGAAGATAAATCAGAAAACTTCATCGTGGAGTTTCTTAATAACAGTTTCGATCTATCAATAATGCGTTGGTTGATGTGCTTCATACACGGGCAACCTGTTGAGGAAATAGACATTCAAAGCTTACCTCGCATAAGCTGAGTTGAAAATTTAAACTACTTATATGCTAATATTTGATGGTAAATACTTAAAATTCATATTACTTGTTCAAAAATACACGATTCAAGCACAACTTAAATTAAAAACGTCAATTTCATAAATTTCATTCATATAAATATAAATATAAATTATAAATTAGATAACGTAATTCTGGATTGGCCAATAGATGAAATAAATAATTATTTATGCTAGATATCAAATTACCTTATTTAAATTACCTTTACATAAACTTTTAAATTAGTAAGTTTACTAAACTTCTGACGCGGATCGCGATAATTAAATAGGATGCAGTTTAATTAATACAGATTTTCAAAACTGTTTAAGTGAAAGAGTATTTTACTTTATAATTATTTGTAACATAATAGTGTATTAATTTGGGATATTTTTTTTCATGAAAAATTAAAAATTAACATTACATCAGTGCCGTTAAATAGTCCCCGCTCGGGGACTTGTACCCTTTTTACAAATTGGACCGCTACAATCCTCGAAATTAAAATTAGTCAAGGCAGATCAGTCCTCCTTAGTTTTTCATTTCATGTTTATAAGTAGATTTGACTACATTCCAAGAGGAGTAGCATACCTGTTTTGGTTTACCAGTAATGTTCCTTTTTGTCATCAGTTATTTTAAAAGAACAATTAGGCCCACATATAAATAAACTTGAATCTGTCAATTAACTTTAGTTCCTAAATAAGTTTGGGATCCCTTTTTTAAATAATCCACATGCTGGAAACCCTGTCATACACGTTTCAATTTTATTTCAAATTAATTAAATTTATTAAAAGCTTCGATGTGACGTTTTAAACAGATCCTGTCTATATATCTAATGTTAATTTTTACATTTATGATTTGACTTTTGGGTATCTGTCTTTAATTATTTTTAATAATTTTTCATTAATCTTAATTTGATTTAAAAAAATGTACCTTAAAGGGTAAAGCGATGCTACCTTTAATCTTGTACATAAGCGGCTTGAAAATTGTGCCGTGTCCTTATTTAACATGTTCACGATAAATCAATGCTTTGTTAATGTTCTTCTTTTAAAATACGTAAGTTTCCACGTGTGCTTGTTCGAAAAAGTCTGAAGAATATTTTGCATGTTTTGAACTACTGATGGAATATTATTTTAATTACTACAACAGAACAATGTGTCTTACTATTATCTCAAAGCATGTCACAGGACGAAATTGCAATAACGCATGTGGCAGAAATACCAGTGTTTTAGCGACGGCCGGCAAAGCTACAGTGGAGCGAGGCGTGGTTCTCCTTTACTGCGAAGC
>JAHWXV010762715.1:0-11414 GCA_024586415.1 Phrixothrix hirtus | reverse complement strand
CCGTATTTATGAATATAGCGAAAATGCGTAGAATTTTTAGGAATTCTTTTAAATCGCGTTTCGCGTTATTCTGTCGGTTCGTATAAACGTTACAATACACATTCATTGAATGGTTACGGCATCTTGTACACATGTTCTTGATTATCAAACCAATATGTGGAATAGTTTTAATTACATCTATCAATCAAAGTAGGTGTAAGAAATTGTTGTTATGAAGATTTCCTACTTTCAAACGAAATACTTCATAATATCTGTAAAACACTGGCAAATTAATTTGGGTTAATTGTTTTAATACAAAAGGATGCCCAAAGATAAATCGTGGGTTGTAAAGCTAACATTGTACAATATTTAAGCTACAGTCTTTCAAAAAATTTGAAAGGTAAAGTTAATGTGATTGCCACAAGGAAGCGTGACATGTTTTGGCTTAGTTGAGTTTCATCAGAAGTGACAGTCTAATCACAGACCCCTACAATTGCATGAGGTTAGTTTTACTTCCTATTGTTCAAGTTTGGATTTTTTTAATTATTTGATTAATTTTCTGATTATGTGGAATATTTCTGATTGAACTAATGAATATAATTATTTCTGACAATTAAATTGAATAGATTTTAATTTTAGTTGAGGTCATAAATGTATGTAATGTATGTTAAGTGTCCATTCATGTTACGTATTGAATTTATAGAAGCAATTCAATGACTTCAATGCATCTTTGAATAAATAATTAATATTTGCGCATTCTTTTAGTTATGCTGGGGTATAAGGTTCATAAATTATTTTTAACGTCATCAATCGAAATGTTTCGTTTGAAATAAATTTTAATATAAATAAAAACAGTGTTTAAAAATACTTTTCAAATTAGGTTACTATGGTTTTTTTAATTATTTTAAAGGGAAGTGTGCATTTTTATTCATACAACTGTTATTAAAGGTATGCCGTTATTCCCAAATCATTACCAAAACTTCCATTAAGAAATAGTTTTTTATATTTATTCATTAACTATTTTTAGTTTTGGCCTATAAGTGTAATTATTAAAAATCTAGACTCGGAATTATTTCTTTTGAATAGTATTATATTGTAAATCATAAATTTATTGTTCATTGTTCAATACGCAAATGCATACTTGTCAAGGTTATTCATATTTTTTCATATTGTAATTGCGTATTAAATACATGCTAGACTTATTACAAAGAATTTTAAATTAATAGCCTTATTTTCTTAATTAGTATTTATAGACGATTTTGTACTAACGAAATTTATTTTTTGCAGGTATTATCTGCTGTTCAGTTAAAACGGAACCGCCAAGAGATACATATTTTCAAAGTTCGTGCATAAAAACTATATAATAAACAATTAAAATAAGTTATTCCAAAGTTCCATTTCAAGTTATCATAAACTCATGTTTAAAAGGAGCAAATTCGTTGTAGCTGTGTCAGTTACAATTTACTGGCTTAGTAATTACCAACGGAAGTTTATATCTTAAGAGCGAAAAACCACTTCCTTTGTGTGCAGTGTTCTGGCCCAGCGCATTGGCGTAGTTGTTACAAAATTGTTCGTTAACATTTGTAGTGCCGCTTTTAAAATTGTATAATAATGGCTCAAGATATGGTGGATGCAGCAGTACATTGCAAAGATGTGGGACAAAGGAGAACCCACACTATCGAAGTTTTGAATTGTGAAATGCCGGATAGATATCGCAAAGATCGAGGGAAAAGGGTCCTTCGAACTCTTTTAAACAGGTTACGATTACGAAGGAGTGCTAGTGTTGATATTTCACAACCAGATCCGTCTTTTAAAGTTGCTTATCTTGGAAATGTAGTGACAGGATGGGCTAAAGGTGAGTTCAAAATTAGATAATAAGTAGATGCTTAAAATACTTACATGTGATAACATTTTTGATGTATTTTTTTTTATAAAAGCGACAGTTTTAATCAATTGTGACAAACAAAATTCCGATATCACTGAGTTGTCTTAAAAATTAATTAAAATACGTGATATTTGTACCAAACTTATAATTTGAAACTGTTATCAAATAAAGGTTAAAAAGTAGAAAATTCCGGTTTTAAACGATGCCCTGACCTTCACCTTCAAATATATATATTATATAAATGAATTTGTTTTTCAGTTTACTGGACAAGAATTTAAGGTTACTTTTAATCTTAACTCTGTTACTAATAAAACTGTTACTAACAAAAAATTAATTGTCGTAATTTATAAATTATTTTACCTGTTATAAAAACGACAATCAATATATTTTGTAAAATTCCAATATTAATCAATTTAGGTAAATTTGATACTTACAAAATCATTAATAAATTCTTAAATGTTTATATTATTTTCGTAAAATAAGGCGAACTCGTTGCAGGATGTAAAAAACAGCAGTATTTAACATAAGCAAAAATATTCGAATATAATTTTTAAAAACATTTACACTGCGAGTCGGACTTATAAAACAGAAATAACCATTGATTTGTCATGTTTACAACAGCCTAAATTACGCCTCGTACATAAGTTCAGATTCTTTATCGGAATAGGTGATTTATAACTATCATCAATTAAAAACCCGAAAATAACTACCTTAATAAAGGCGCGTTCTAAGAAGCGTATGCAGAAATATAGTTCTGATAGGCTATTAAAATAAAACGAAAATTAATTTATTGCCATCTGATTTGGCATGCACTTTCCCATTATTACGACACTTCGTAACGAAGTAACAAATTTTGTGTGCCCGCATCACAGAATGTATCGCCTGTAATCAATGCGATTTGATACAAGTTTGTTTTCACAAATTTTCTCTTCGACTCCAAACAACAACACATTTTCACGTCCTTCATTGAAATTTCTGACCCTTATAAAATTGTCGATGAATCGTTTCTTGCATTCGCTCGCAGCGGGTTTGATCGTCTTCAACATGCTGAACGCACACAACTATGAGTCAAAATAATTTAATTGTCTCAAAGAAAGTACTCATACACGCGTTCACTGTGACGGTAGCACTAGATTCAGATGTGCATATATAAATACATTTAATAGAACTCTTAAGTTGTATTCGCTCTGTAATTTTTGTCTGCCAACATGACGTCATTTCTTTACGAACATGACTATTGTTCAATGTAACACGCTACCATATCCAATATATTCTTTGCCTGTCTCATTCAGTCTTTTTCGGTTTGCAAAACTGCGTTGATATCTGTTACGATTTGTTTCGTTAGATTTTCTTATTTAGTAATTTATTTACAAAAACCCTTTTAAGATGTAATCGATTTATTGCCCTAATTAAAAAAATCTGTAGTTTTTTCCTGACTTAACTTTTAAAAATGTGTTAAAAGCAACATGGCGCCATTTGTTTACGAACGTGGCTGTGATTCTTCGTGGTGTTGTTCAATATAACACACAACCACATCTAATTCTTCACCTTAAAATGATCTCCTTTGTTGCTTCCCTGATCCCTTCCCATGCAGCCTTTTACGGTTTACGAAATTGCGTTGATGATACCTGTTGCGTTAGATTTTCTTTATTAGTAATTTATTGCAAAAAGATGAAGTCGATTCATTTGTCCTAATTAAATTAGTCTATAATTTTTTCCGTCTTTTAACTTTGGAAAATTTGTTAAAAGAAAAATGACGTCATTCCTTTACGGACATGACTGCAGTTGCTTTACGCTATTGTTCAATCTAACATGCAACCACGTCTAATGCGTTCTTTGCTCCAAAATTATTTTATTTGTCTTTTTTATCCTCACTGCCTCCCTAATCCTCTCCCATGCAGACTTTTTCGGTTTACGAAACTGCATTGATGTTATCTGTCATGGACTATTTCATTGGATTTTCTTATTTATTACTTCATTGACAAAACCTGTTAACTTGTAATTTACATCATAACGGCCTCCCTAATTTTCTGCCATGTTGTCCTTTTCGGTTTGCGAAACTTCGTTGATGCTATCTGTCACGATTTGTTTTATTACATTCTTATATTTAGTATTTGCTTCATCAGTGTATTTAAAAATTTACGTTTTCAAAAATTTAATATACAAATTCTTTATTGTATTTGTATACAGGGCGTCCTTGATATAAGAGCAATATTAACACTTTGTGAACATAAATCTTTATAAATTTTTAATCTAGTTATAAAAACTTTTTTGTAAATTTTCGTGTAAAAATTTATTGTGGATACAGGTCTGTACATCCTTTACTAGTAAACGTACTTCAAACATAAACACCACTCAGTTTTTGTTGACAAAGTATCAGTTTACATTTACTATGAATGCATTTTTTCGAGTCAAAATCGCCTAGCTGTTTTAATAAAAAGTAATCGAACGTATTCCGATAAATCATCAAAGTTCGCTTATATTCTAACACTATTACTTATTAATTATAATTATTTGTGCATTAATTATTATAAACTTATTTGATAAATATCTGAAATTGACATAAGTGTGATTCAAATTAATTTGTATGAAGATATTTTTTACTGCATAAAAATTACGTAAAATTGTATTAAATTCATTTACCATTTAAATTTTTAACTATTTTCACAAAATTTGAATTATGTTTACAGCACAAGTGATTGAAAATATTAATAACATGACGATATTTATCAAAAACAATGTAAGTTCGTGTTAAAGCGGCTTTGTAAAAGTGAAAGTTATTTAAACGTTTCAATATTCAATAATACAAATGTATACATACTAAAAATGGTATCTATTAAGTAAAAAGCTTGTTTTTATTTTAAAGAAATTATAAATTTGCACAATTAACACGCCACTAGAAACTAAGCTTTTTATTTTAAACAGTAATTTGCTTGCATTTATAATAAATAGCTGAGAACTGTCATTATGAAACCACATATGTCATACCAAAGCTGTTTGTTCGGCTTCGGTCACTGACTAAAGTTGTACAGTCGTCCAGCTATTTCTTGTTGCACATAGTACACCAAGCTAAAAGGTAGGAGTGAGCTGACAACTTTAATTGCAAATATTTGAACACTATGCAATTTAGACACAGTTTTTTGTCGCGCATATTAAAATGTGTCTGCTGTTAAAGTAATACTCCTTATATTTCGGACACTCTGTATTTTTTAAAGCTTCTAAACCTTAGTAAATTAATAGATCTAGAGTATTTTGATACACAATTTATTGTTTAGTTTAATTGATTTCGAGTCAAGTTTCGAAATTTCTAATAATCTATCTTCGAGAATGTTATTCAGTACAAATTATTACTAAAGCTAGGGAACTATTAAATGAACTATAAGTAACTCAATTATTAAGGACTTACCTCAGAACAGTCGCATAAGTAAAAATTTAATAAAAAAGCAAATAATTAAATTATCATAATTCCAAATACTTTATATAAAAATATCAGTAGATTTGGGTTGTACATAAATTGTAAATATATTTAGAAAATTATCTAAAAATAAACTAATGCGAGTTATTTGTATTTATAACCTAAATTAAGAACAGTATATTTTAATTTTTCGCTTTTTTATTACATTTTTGTTTATATAACTATTCTAAAGTAAGTCCTTAATAATTAATTAATTTAACATTAGTCCTTTCCTAGTTTTATTAATACTTGATACTTCACAACACTCCTAAAGATTGGATATTAATTAAAATCTCGAAACTTCTTGACCAATTCACTATCAAAATACTATACCATCCCCGTTATTTCATTGCGGTTTAAAGGCTTTAAGAAATTTATAAAAGGTGCATTCGTTATATACATTTCTCAATTCCAAAACCATAATACACGCATATCTAATTTTATAATTAAAATTCAAATGCCTGCTATTTTAATTTTGTTACTAGATGGCGCACGCTTATTGACATTTGATCTTGTCCTTGATAGAAATTGTCTCTTTGAAACTGTCTTAAAAATTGAATGCAAGGCTTTTAATTTATCAATTGTCCTAAAATGGTTTTTTACAGAGCTTAAATGAATATTAAGCTAATTATGATGATGAATCTCGTCGATATTTTCTTCTGCACAAGTTTGAGTTGTGGTCACCGTATTAGATTGATACAGAAATATATTATTTACGCCTAATTATCTTTTCCAATTATTCGTTTTTGGTATGCCAATAAATTTGGGTTAACGTGACCATTTTTATGTATGATTATCATTTGCGATATTCTTTTACAACTCTCATTAAACGCGAGATAATTTATCGCTAATGAATGTTTGTTTAAATTTAATTTGACATCTGTTTTGACTGCAACATCAATTTATTAATGTTTATATACACTCGATAATTTGTGTGCGGATAATTCGTCACACGTCATCAAAATAAGTACATTTGTTTTATAAAATATACACAGAATCTATTCTATATCAGTCTAATTCTAAAGAGCGATGAGTCCTTCTTACGTTTATTTTATAAAATATACAACTGGTTAATTGTAACACACTAAATATAACATTTCTAAAACGTAACTGACTCGCGTTAATCAAGGAATTTTTGTACTTAGAGTACACCGTATTCATGTGCTTTTTTCAACAAAAAATTGTCAGAATTGTATTTAAAAGTAGTTTTCATTTTTAATTTTATAAAAATAATCTGCTCTCTACTCTTAAATTCAGCTGTTGTATACAAAAGCGGATATTTGTGATTTTCAATTGTACTATGGAGTAGCTGCCCCAAGTACAGTATTTCTCGTTAATAAAAATAGATTTTACTGCGAATTAGTAGTAGTTAATTGCAATTATCACATGTTGATAACCTTTCATGAATTAATATATATAATATTTAAACAGATTGTATTTTTAACTTGAAATTTAAATTGTTCACATTATTGCTTAAATAATTAATTGCGAAACCTTTGCTAAATTGTGGTATTCAGTCAACTTTCAAAATTTTGGTATCACTCGGTAAATTTTGGTAATTTTATTATAGTATTACATTAATAATCATTTAAGAACTTGTTATTCAATTGCAAACAGCGCAAGACAATTTTTATTACCTAACAAGACATTGTGAAAACAGTATTTTGGTGTATATTCATTTAAATTTTTGCAGCTCTTTCTGTTTTACTCGTTGAAATTTTATTTGACATCATACATTATTGATTTTCAGAGGATTATTTTATTCAGTTTCCTCGATTGAAAACAAAATTTAATTAGTCACTTGTATTTTTTCGACATAAACTTTTTGCTCTTGCTTGGTTCATTCATATCTTCTCTGTTTACTATTTGACTAACCTTTAACTATTACCCAGTGCCATTTCGTTATAAATTACTTTAATATTTATATCAATTTATTTTGAACATAGAACTTTGTATTTTGCAATATAGTTATTGTTATTGTTTATAAAATCGTTGTTATCTTTCTCCGATAATGCAATTCTCTACTATTTATGTCGCATACGAGGTAAGTTCATGAATTATCTAATGAATCTATAATTTTCCATTATTTTTTTATTATATAAAGCGTGGACGACCTTGAATGGTGTGATTCGGCTAGCCGAGCTACAACTTTATTTCCTTTCAATCTATTGATTTCCCTTTACGCGATAAATATCTTCATAAGTTAGAACTTTATTGTCTAATTAGTAGAGTTTTATCCATTCTTTCACATTGTTTTTTTCCACTTCGCGCTAGCAGCTTAAAATCACCGAGTAAGAATGAGTTGTGGTCGTTTGAATATTCGTGAAACAATGTTTTGTCTGTCATCTTTGAGATTTATAATGCGTTTCAATGTCCAGATTGTTAAAATTAAATTTGAAGCATTTCATCAAAAGATGTTGTCAACATATAGTTCATTTTTAATGTTAGTGGTTTTTAAAGTGATAATGAGACCGCTTTCAGTTTGCTCAGTACGTTTCAAAATTTCAGAAAGGGACTTTCTTCTATGAGTTACATTCATTTGGCAGCATTAGAGCATAAAAACATAAGATTTGTACCTTCATCTAACCTAAAATCTATAGGCTGCGTAAACGCATTGTCAAGAAGTAAAATAGCTTTGATGAGCATTTTTTTCTTCTCTTCGCTTTGGGTACAAATTCGGTAATAAACCATTCTTTAAAAAGGTATGCTGATTTTTCAATTGCAAAATGGGACATGTTGTGAGCCACATTTGTACAAAAGGTAACTGATTCGTTCTTTGCTTAGTTTAAAACCGGTGCCGATGTTTTATTTGCGGTAACAAATCTTTTTTGATGGTTGTTTTTCAGATTCGGAAAGAAGATGTTTTTATTCTATTCGTTAATCTGTATTAAATATCGCCCGATATTTATTTTGTGCTATTTGTAATTTCGGATGAAACGGCACATCTAGGTCTGTTCTCAGTCGTTAGTTCTAGAAAAATATGGAGGTATCACTAAAATGGCGCCTCAAGTGTAACATGAATCATCTCAACACTTTTTATTTATTCCTTTCAATTTCTACTCTTTTACTTATCAAAACGTTAATAAAATCAAATAAAAACTATAGCTGTCATCTGTGAGTTAAGAATTTTTATTTAAAACGAGAATCATCAAATTTGATCAAGGAAAAGACAAAATTGTGTTTTAAATATACAGGGTGTCCCACCTTAATTACACAATACTTTCCAGTAGTGTTTTTCGGTCAAAAACAAGCATAAAAGTCCTAATAAACATATAGTCCCAAATGCAAAGTTTTCGAGATGACATTTATTTAAAAATCTAATTGGTTTTGAAATACAGTTTATCTATTTTACTATGACACATATTGTTTATTTGACAAATACCAGTGCAATGTAGTACTTGTTCATTTGACATTTACTTGACTTTGAATGCAATACACATACGACGCTGTATCTATTTAATCAACATTTACTACTTTTGTAATTGTTTGTTTATTTTGTGAGCCTCTTGGCTTCAACTACTATGGTCATTTCGCCATATGCCTATTAGAGTTTTAGCGAATCTGGAGGAGTGCCACCGGCAGTATGGGTTTTTAACGTGCCAAACATCGCATTGACACGGGTACCTACGATTTTACTTCCTTATCTGAGAAGAAGGCATGTTTTTTAAATTTTTCTCCGATGTAAAATTTACCGACCTCGATCGAGTTTGAACCCGCGTTCGTTGGATATAGAGGCAAACATGCTAACCGCTACACCAATCGGGCCCGGCCCAACCTATACTTAATATAAGATATAAAAACGAATAAATACGGTAGCAACAAGTAACCTATGTTATTAAATTTGTTTTCGTTTCAGTATGAAACTAAATGTTGAATTGTAGATTATTATTATTATTCAACTTTCAATAATCAGATAATACAATGAAGATACAAATTTCAAACTTATAATTTAAATTTTTTATTTATTTGTAATGTCACTTCTTGGATGTGTCTAAAGTACTGCTCCACGTGACATAACGACTGCAGTCTGTCTTAATTAGAAACTTAAACGATGGCATATTTTTATAAGTACAAGTAAATAAAAATAGGTAACAAAGTAATAAACAGAATACAGAAACTAAATATTTTTATTTGAAATTTTCCTAGAAAAGGCTATACGTATAATATGATTTTACTTACTACAAATAAACACAATTGAATTATATGTATGTATATTTTTGTCGGTTTTTTAAAATTTTCCTTTATTACTAAATTATTCATAAGTTTCGTTTTTTATACATGTCAACGTGCCTTTTATTTTAATGTTTTTTTAATAGAGCAAAAAATCATGGAAAATCTAGAAGTTTACCAATTCTTCAATATACGAGTAGGCAATTAATCTTTAGAAACAGTTGATAAATTATTTTTTAAAAAATATGTGGATTTTCAAGGTTTCCGACTTCTTCCACCGAAGGTTGTTGAATTTTTGACTGTATTCATACATTGACCTCTAACGTTTGGTTTTATTTTATTGGGCGGCGTTTTTCATCACATTTGATGTTTATTTTTGTTTTGATAATGTCATTCACAATTAATTTTTATTGCTATGATACAACCAAATGCGTTTTTTTACCATCTCTTACGTTATATGAAATACAGATAAAAGCACAAGTATTGTACCAGTCCAACATTTTCTATGGCGAAATTTTAGTGGTAATACACGTTGTCGGATCTCTTGAGTCCGAAAATAATATTTTTAAAAATTGGTCTAAACATCGTAGATAACCAAAATTTTATATGGACACATAACTGCAATAAGTTTACTAAAATAGGATAATCGAAAGTGCCACTTTACTCCTATCATTTTTTGGTTTTTCGCGATTTTTTCAAAATCGACTGCAAGGATTTTATTTAAACTTAATATTTTAGCTACTTAACGCCCTTTTATATAATCTAGGCGGTTTCTTAGAAAATTTTATATAAATCGAGTACCTAACCGGAAATACTTTTACCGATAACTGTGAATAAAACAGCCTTAGTTAAATGAAAATTTATATTTGAGGTCATAACTACCTTTGTATGTAAAATTAAGGATTTGGTTAAAATTGAATAACGGGAGGTACTATTTTATTTCTATCATTTTCAGATATTTTCCGAATGTTTAGTTTTTCGCGATTTTCTTGAAATCTCTAACGATTTTTTTAAACTTAGTATATTACTTAAAAACCACTTAATAATATTTACATATGTATGTAGTTAAAAACATATTCAATAATTTTTCATTAACATTCTTAAAACGATGGTACTGCATTTAAATGGAATATTCAAGCCTGCACCGGTCTATAACGGCTACGGCGTACTCACACTTTTGAGGTGACGCCCACGATGTGAAATAAAGTAACCTTATGTAGTATAATATACCATCTCCAGCAACCTTTCCTACAAATGACGTAGGATTCACACCTGTGTTCATATTTCAATCGTTCATTACACAAGGCACGAATTAGTAGATATAATTGTAATGTATGAGGACTAAGCGCGAACGTCACGAATATTTATGTTTATATCTCAAGAAAATCGCGGAAAACGATTTTAACTGCGACTATGACATTTGTTTCAAGACACCTTGTAAAGTTCTTTTGTTCCCAAAGAAACACCTTTGGTTGCAAAAGAAATAGGCTGTTCGACAAGTTGAGTTTTTGTTATTGAAATCGGTAATCATCAGCTTCTTTATTGCATAAATAAGTATTTAAACAAAATATAATTGTAAGTCTAAGAATTATTAATATCAAAGTGTAGGGCGCCACTGACCTTTTAATTATTGAAGATATTATACAATTTGAAAACGCTGTATACAGGAATCCTACAGAAACGGAAAACCAATCTTCAATAATAAGTAACACCTGAATTTTAAATTGAAGACCTTTCTTTAAATATAAAAATTAACAAGTAATGTGCTTTTATATAAGAACAAAATATCAAAGCTTTAATGTTTTTTTTGACATGTAAATTAAATACAAAATAATTAAAACAATATTTGGGTTAAAACTGTGTAACTTTAATAAAAATTAAACGTTTCGAAAACTATTTGTTTTCTTTTTCAATAAAATTGACAAC
>JAHWXV010762670.1:0-14052 GCA_024586415.1 Phrixothrix hirtus | reverse complement strand
ATCTTTTTATAAAAATAATGTTAAAAGCGGAATTAGTGATAAATTTAAATTTAACCTAGTAGATGAGGACCTAATTTTCAAAATAATTAAAGAAATTAAAGCTAAAGCGATGGGAATGGATGGTATTAATATTGCAACTATACAAATGTGTCTGGCGTTTCTACTACCCTTTATTACACAGATAATTATTTTCTGTCTGATAAACTCGATATCTCCAACGGATTGGAAAAAGGCATACGTTATTCACCTTCCAAAAATAAAGCCACCAAAACAATTAAACGATTTACGACCTATTAGTATTTTACCCACATTTTAAAAAATTTTGGAAAAGGCTATGCTACAACAGTTACAAGCACATTTGGAGGAATTTCAAATAATCCCACAGCAACAGTCGGGATTTAGAGCTGGTCATAGTTGCTGCACCGCATTACTAAACATAGTATATGACGTGCTATCCAGTTGTGATAACGCTAAATTAATGAGCTTAGTCCTTTTAGATTATAGCAAAGCCTTTGATACCATAAATCACAGTATTTTAATAGCTATGCTACATTTTATTGGTTTATCAGATAATGCCGTTACATTGTTTGAAAGCTATCTCTTAAATAGACTTCAGGCTGTAAATAGTTTAAACGATATGTCATCGCTTCGAATGGCTACATCTGGAATTCCGCAGGGTTCTATTATGGGGCCAGTTTTGTTTACAATATATCTCATTAATTTGAAATCTACGCTTTTGTCAACTCAATATCACTTTTATGCTGATGACACACAAATATATTTATCCTTTCTACCAGATGAAGTAAATCAAATATCAGCAGCTATTAGATTTAGCAAACTTATTGAAAGCTTCTAAACAGCACTGCCTCTAAATAAACCCTAGTAAATCTACTGCTATCTGTTTGGTAAAAAACACAATAGAAATAATTGGCCTGTAGAAAATTTTATAATTTTAGATAAAACCCCCATTCTCTTTTCTAGCTGCGTCAAAAATCTTGGCCTATATATAGATCAAGAGCTAAGATTTTCGAAGCATATTTCAATTTGCTTGCGAAAATGTTATGCAAATTTAAAAATAATGTATCAACACAGGTACTCTTTCAGCACACCTGTTAAAAGCCTTTTATGTTGCTCTCTTGTATTGTTAGCTTTGGATTATGGTGCTGCCGTTTATGGAGCTTGCCTTACAGCGTTTGATGCTAATCGTATTCAAAAAGTTCAAAATTATTGCTTAAGACTAATTGATGGCATAAAGAAACATGAACGAATTAGTTACAAACTGCTTGAAATTGAATGGCCTAATATGCAAAGAAGACGATACTTTCATTCTACTTGTTTGTACTATAAAATATTAAAGGGCCAAAAACCGCCATACCTTTATAGTAAAATTAGATTTAGATCTGATGTGCATACACTTAACCTTCGATTTAGAGGTATCGTCACTCCTCCACTTCACTGTTATGTTTCAGCGTTCATTTTCTTATTGTATAGCTAAATGGTATAATTTATTCTCAATGGAAATCAAAGGTTTAAGTAAATCTCAGTATTAAGCTTTTATGACTCGTACATTGTGGGCAGACCAGTGTTCCTAGAAGAATTAACTTTGCAGCCATTGGTTTTCTTTTTCATATGTTTAAATATTTATATGCAACGATGTATTTGTATGTATTTATGTATGCATGTGTAAATATGTGTAAATATATAACAGGCATGACAACATGTCAGCATCTCGAATCAAAACACAGGTTATGTGGTAGAACAGGAAATGGGTTACCTTCTCCTGAACCTCGCCTCTAAGTATAAAATAGATATATAGCTTGATACACGTAAATATGATTTATATAAAATAAAGGCCTTTATTATTGTTATTATTATTATTTGTGTATTCGTTCATGTTTGCAGCTGAGACTTGAAGTTGTAGAATTTTCATTACCCTTGATGACTTAAACTGCTGTCGGAATTTTGGAATCTTACTAGAATATTATCAAACTTTGAGATGGTTCATTGCCAGTAAGAGATTTTAACGTAACATGCATAACATTTACATAGGGTATTGGATTTTACTCCTTTATCTGAGGCGATCACATGTTTCTATGAATTCTTCTAAACTAATAGAGTTGACAGTATTTGAATCTACATATACACACATATACTAGCGGCTAACTCATTTTATTGAGCAATCTATTTATTATTATTAAGCAATAAAATTTATGTGTTCGAATACTTGTTGAAGAGACATAAAAGCGAAACCTATCATCTTATGTATCTAAATGGAATTATTTCAAGAACTGAAGAAATTAACAAAAAATATGTAATAATAAAATTATTTATCAAAAGGTTTGCAATATTCAGCAGCAAGTCAGAATTGCATCATAAACAGTTGGCAAGATAGGAATATTAATGTGACAAACATATAACAGCACAACAGCTATATTGATGATGCTTTCGCACAGTATTCCATTCTAAAATTTTGTAATACTCACTTTTTGATACGTTAAAGACATCCTTTTTTACTTTAGAATGCCATAAGGTACTAGTATTTTATTTGCATTTCAGTGACAGCGCAAAACTGATTAGTTGCAGTTATTATATTCATTTGTTCTTAATAAATGTGATAGTATTACAAAGTATTTCTCACTCGCCGAAATTAATTATCTATTTCAAATTAAATTAATATCCAAGGTTTTTTCATAATTTTATCAGACATTCTCAATTCACCGTGAATAGTAATGCTTTTCATGTTTTAAGATAACGTAACAATTTTGGTTTAAAAACAAAATACTATTTTTATACTTTACGGATTAGTGGCGCTAGAATATGTTTCTAAATCTTCCCGGCAGATATTACAAAACAAAGGCTAAATCGTCAATCTGGTGAGTTTTCTAGGGCGAACGTAAAAATAAGTTAGGTTATTGTTGTGACGTTACAACCCCAGCATGGATGCGAATTGCCAAATATCAAGATTTTAGTTCATACAGTACTGCTGTGTTGCGTTGTTGGCTCATTTATAATTTCTTCAAATAGCGCAACTTATTAAAATCGTCTTTTTTTATCAAATAGATGTATTGATTTTGCATAATCCAAATTTTAACTGTTGCGTTTAAATTATTCAAACCTTGCTAAATTCAACAGGATCTCATTTGTTTTATTTATAGCACACATCGCGAAATAAATGTATGCTTATTTGTACATAGTCTAAGGAATCCAAGAAACTCAACCATATTGAGACCACGTTCATCGTGGAGAGTGCTTAATAAAGGTATTCAAAATTCCTATCTCATGAGTAGAAAGAGGCACTCATTTCATTATTTTACATAAACGTAAACAGCTTATTTCACTTAGGAAGTGGGTACGCGTAGATTATGACAATTAGAGAGGCTATTGCGTAGCCGTTCCGTATTTAATTGATTTGCTATCAATATTGAGTTAAACGAGCGGTATGTTTTTTTTATACGGAGACAACGGCTACACAATAAAAGTCTTCGGTAGCTTGAGATTTTAATGACACTTTTGGTATTTACCTGAAGGCTTAATTTAGGTACTTACGGCCCTTCTCGAACAAATATTACAATGTCAATTTAAAACTAAATTTATTTAAATAGGATAATAATTGGAAAATTAATTATACAACAAAGAAAAATAAAAACAATAAATAAAATTAATGTTAAATTTGGTTTGAAATACCAAGTGATTATCGATGCGGTCAATTTCTATAAAGTTTATAGATATTGAAGTAATTGTGTTAACACTTATCCTAATATGAACTAAATTATTTATGTGTAGCTTAAATAAAGGTTTTCTACCTGCATTTATTGAAGTTATGAAAATAAATATTTACAACCATTGCTATCTTAATTATGTTTCTATTACTAAATAAATTTCAAGTCAACTTCCCTTAAACTTAACTGATTTACTAATTAAACACTGGCGATTCGCGTTCGCGGATAATGATAACATGATAAGTATTCGAGAACTAACATTTTCGTTGTCTTCTGGCTGATTTTGTCAAGAGATTCGGATGTCCACTCTAAATTTCTTAGAACACTCTGTGTCGTTTTATTAATTTGTTTGAATTACGCACTTGACGAATTCCTCAACTCGTGGTAATTCTATTGTAATTCTTTTACTGCAATTTATTTGCAGGTTCTTTACTAATGAACTCGTTTATTGATTGATGTACTATAAAAATTTATGGTAGATCAGGAAAACACCTGGTTTTTACTTGAGTTTGAGCTTATATAACTTCCGGAAATTCTCATTGTCCAATGAGGTTGTTAGTTACTTGAATTTCAGCCAATGTCTCTAAACTAAATCTCGTTTCTCGATTCTAACGTAGGCTGCTTTAAATTTATATGTACGTGTCTTTTTGTGAGTTTCGGTCTTACTTGCTACTTGACGTGTCTTTGCGGTAAGTTTACTAAATTCTCCGCTTCTTTAAATTATACTGTCTATAGCGATGGTTACGTAAATTTATATTACCTCTCTATCTTTTGATTTTAACAAATCTCTCGCTGTTTAGCAATTTTACAACTTATTCTAAAGGGTTAAGCTTAAATTTATGTTTGGTTAAAACATATTACCGATGTCTAAGAATTTTATTTAATTGTTAAGCATGTTGCTGCGGATTATAATTTTTATTGTTGATGGCATCAACAAGGCACCTAATACGTTTAATTTATGTCTTAAAATTAAGCTACTTTTAAAGTTTCATTTAAATAATTCTTTGCTCAATATAATGAATTTTTTCATCTGCATTGTGAGAACGTGGCAGTTGATATATCTTGTACCTTCCAATTTAATTACTGTATCAATTTCACTAATGGATAATTGCTAAAGAAACGAAAAATTTCAATTCTTACGATTTGTGGATGTGTATTTTGTTTATATCATTAAATCTCATCACAATGTTCGCTTCAGCTTTCTGTGCGGAACAGGCTTAAATCAACTGCATCTTCCTAAGGTTTGCTGTTTGCTGACCCTTCACGAATGAAAGCATACTTTACATTATAATGTTTGAATCTTTTAGTGTTCTATTTGTTCCAAAAATGATATTGAGGATATTTAATTAAAATTGGTTCAATAATAACAGAGGGTCTGGTTAATTTTTATTATTATCACTTCAGAGTTCATCACATAAATATTATTAGAATTGGTAAGAATTTTTTGTTTAAATACTTAAAATTTCACATAATATTTTCGACAATTACTGGGAATTGAAAGACGTTCAAAATCCTTAAGTCATCACTAGTGGAATTCATTTTTAATTAGTCGTCTAAAATTTAAAATAAAGAATTTAAAGTCAATCTAAAGTCAATCACAGCTACATATTTCTCAGAAGTTAATTGACTGGTATAATTATAGAAGTAATTAGTTATAGTTGTTTCACTGGACACGAATTTTTGGTACTGTTGTCAATATGAGCGCGTATGGTTTGGAAGTATATCTTAAGTTGTATTAAGTTAGTTGTAGCTAGTGCATGTCAGATTTAAAGTAGATAATGGTTTGTAGAATCAAATTGTTTCATTTAATTATTGTATGGTGGTGGTAATTAGTATTTGGATTTTGACTTTATTTCCTATCTTTAATTTGTTTTGTGCCATGCTAATATCAGTATTGTTAAAAAATTCTTATTGTAAATTATCATTTAATCAAAACATTTTAAAATAAAAATTTCAAAAGAAGCGAAATTGTGGTTTATCTTATTTTTCGAAGATTTTGATGATAAATATTTAGTATACAAAGGTAAGTGTATAGTTTAATAAACAAAGACGTTTATATATAGAAGTAATTAGAAGCTGATTCAAATAAAAACAAAGCTAAAAGTCAAATGTTTTAGAAGCAAGTAGAATACACATTATAGAAAAGGGTTTCGCCCAAAACAGCATAATTGAAATACACAGATACTCTTAAAATGTCAAATTCTATCGGTAGTAATTGAATCAAGCATTAACCGTCACACTTCCGTAAAGTCTGTGAAGTCTGTAAAAGGAGAAGACACCGGTCCGAAAAAGGGAATTAGGTAGTTCAACGTCAGTTTATCAGCAGTTAGTGCTTTAACCATCTGTAGTAATGATAGTTTTGATAAGTACATGATGTATACTCTTAGAAAGTTTATAAGCTTGTGCTTAATGTAGGTACCAATTAAATACTAATTGAACTAAGAATTACCCACCTGCGAATAATAATAGAAATGCAGGTCATACAAGATATAAACGGACCCTTTAACGCCGATAATTTTATTATTTGGAAATTTTGTTGAAGCTTCCGGAATTTCTTCTATTTTAGTTCGTTAATAAATTTGTAAAGCATTAAACCTGTAACGTATTTAGCTTTGTAGTTATAGGCCGTGCCATTTATGGCACTCTAGGCGGTAGCACGGTCAGTAACTAAATATGGCATAATTATAGTTTATTTATAGATTCATAAAAGATTGAAAAGAAGAAAATAATTAAATCAATATACATTATTGGTTTATTAACTAGTTATCAATATTATATAGAGAAAATAGTATACTTATTGTAAAACAAACGGTAATTTTATATCTGCATCTAACAATACAACTACAATAGCAATAAAACAACCACTGAATGCTGTGTCAATCACGATCCTTCATGTACATACATATTCTTAGATTGCTCGACTTATTGAGATCAATGGTAACTAACTAAAGAACCAACGCACAACCCGACATTACACTTTATGCAACATGTTTTAGTTCGTGTTACACAATAGGGGCATCAACGACATTTACCTCCCTAAATAGTGGATACAATGTGATTGATTCCATCTCGCCGAATTTCGTCATGAACTCTCACTTGTACAGAGGAACTAGAACTTGGGGATTTTCCAGGTGCCACTGGAGGATTTTATACTTTTATATGTAAGCTATTGCCAATTCTCAACGAAAGTCGATCTGCCCAATCTCTCTGCCAGAGTTCCTTGCTAATGTGCAAGCATTATGAAAGGATACGTCTAAAAGCAACGTGAATAGTGTCCACCACCACTTCCTACCTCCTATTCCTACACGACAGTAGGAAACGTTCTCGTCCATGCGGTTAATGCCACCCATATATTTATTATATTGTGTAAATGCAAGTGGTCTACTCAGATTCATGCGTTTCTCTTCTTCGCGAGAGTATCTTACCACTGAACTAATTGGTTGTAACCCAAAACCACTAGAAGCTATAGTGACAACAGAGCTATCTACCCAAAGAATCACGTCAACGTTATCTGTGGTGCTGAAACATTTATGAAACCCCTGTGGATTTTTTTCAACAATTTTGACGTTTCTAAAGGACAGCCTTGTGGAAGTCTGTTTTCACGTAAAATGCCGGTTCCACCATAATCACGCTCTTTCAGGTTTCTAAGTAGTGGTTGGTATCTTCTCCGTTGGCAGCTATTAAAAATTATACTAGATTGCTTGATTACCTACCTTATTTAGTTATTCTTTGTTTGGCTTTAGAATCAAGCAAACACATTATTTCGAAGTTGCATTGATTTCTATCATCCAGTTCAGGATTGAATTCCTTCTTATAACGGATCTTAACATTTACGACCCGTAATGCTACCTATTATTGACCCTTGAATTCTTAGTCACCCTAGCGATCACACCAAATGTATTCAATTAACGACTTATATATTTCACCAAGTAAGAACAGAGAGTTACGATCTATACAGTTATTGAAAAGCTTCAAAATTTAAAAAAATAATAATTCGGCAATAATCGTTTACAATATTAAATTACACAAATAAAATACAAAAATGAGTAAGTTGTACGAACCTTCGGTTCCCTCCCTTTTCAAATTGCTGACAGGTAGTAAACAAAACTTTATGATGTTTATTTAAATACGAAAGGTAGAGTAACTTCTAGATGTTTGTAAAGTTTGTTTATTTAAAATAAAGCAAAATTTTATTTTTAAATTGATTATCTAACTCTTCGTTTGTTTAATGTATTTTTCTTAAAAAGTTTATTATACGCTTACGGCTAATTGCGGTAGTGTATTTTCTGCGATGTTAAACTACTAGACTTCCTTCTGGTTATGCGAAGTCCAGGTCAGTTGCCTTTAAAAGGATTTACGTCCCTTTTAAATAATCCAATTCAAACTTGCGGTCTTCTCTTTAAGATTTCGCTTATGAACTTTGGAATGCTTAACTTGAGTTGATATGTAAATGTTTGGAAAAGCTTTATTTTGTCATAGTCCTCAAATATGTGACACAAATTAAATCATTTACAACTTATATTCATTGGACCTTATAACTTGGCTACACTTGATTAATTTAGCAGCGATATTCACGGACAAGCAAAAGATAAGCTGAAATTTCGTTGCTCGTTCTTATATTAATTTTTTGGGAGATCCCACTTCTGTAATTTTTAACCAATGGCTGATCCAGATTTGGTTTCATGTTTGAAATAACGAACGTTGCGTTTCCATTCAAATAGAGGTGTTTTCCCTTTGCATTTTACAGCTTAGGCCCCCGGTTTCTTTTATGGTCGGCAAAGGTACTTCCCTTCTGGCGGTGTCTTTACTCTAAGAAATTTTATGTAAAACGTTGCATTGCATAAGTCTGTTTTACTTCCCGGTGCTTTCGGGGGTAGACCTATCACACAAGTTTTAAAATCACACGCAATTCGTTTATTGCCGCGCTTTACAACTATTACCCTTATATCTAATAATTGGATTAAGTTCCGTAGTACTCACAATGGATTAATTGATATAGAAAGAATTTGTCGTCAAGATGATTCACAGTCTAAGCCATAAGCTTTTAGTTGTTAAATCAACTAGTTTAGCCTATAAAATTAGGCATTATCATATGTAATATCTTACATTTATTTAGATGTCGTGTTTTCTTTTAACTAATTTTAATTATCTTGATAATGCCTAATTTTATACGCGAAACTAGTTGATTTAACAATCAAAATCTTATGGTTAGACTGTTTGAATTATTTTAACAAAAAAATTTTTCTATATTATCCTTATGAATTTTTATAGTTTGTGAAACCTAGTTCAAACCTAATGTTTCTGCTTACTTTATATTACAGCGAAACTTATTCTAGAAATTTAAATTAAACGATAGTTTATTTAATTTTCTATTATCAGAACACGTAATTATTTGCTTATTAATTATAGTGTCTAAATTTCCGCGTCCTTAAATTATACTTTAGAGTGACTAGCTTAACCTATTTATTCTTAAGTATTTACATTGTTAAAAAGAACAGCTACTCTGTAATTTCTATACGCGAAAGACTATCTACGTTACGCGAATGCTTTCCACTACGATGCGTTATTGTATGTGTGTACGCGTCTAAAATAAAACCCCAACGCGCAATTTTTGCATTATATGCCACTACTTTATGTAGATATGTTAATGCACTGTGATCCGTAATTTTATTCACGCGAAGACAATCGGCTAAAGGCTTCGCTATTTTTGCGTAATCCTTTATGTAATTGCGGGAAATTCCGGCGAGACCTAGGATCTGCCGTATGTCCTTTTTACTTTTAGGTATAGAGTAATCTTTTATGGCCCTAACCTTTTCTTATTCTGGACTTATTGTGCCTGCCGTAACTGATTTACATAAGTACTCGACGCTTCCCTGAGCTATTACGCTCTTTGGCGGTTTTATAGTGAGCCCTGCTCCCTTTACACGTTCAAGCACGTCCTGTATGTACTCAAATGAATCCATGTCGCGGCTGAAAATCGCGACATCATCCATATATGCCGTAGCGTAATCTTCAGTTCCATTTAGTACTATGTTCAGAAGACACTTAAACGTGGCAAGCGAATTCCTTAGTCCCATGGGCATGCATGACCATGTAAAGTTTCCCTCTGTTGTCGTCATCGCGAGGTACCTTTGCGATTCTTCCGCTACGGTTACTTGAAAAAACCCTCTACTTAAATCGAACAGCGGTATATATCCCGCTGATGCCATTTTCTCTGCAAGATGTTCCATGCATGGGATACGATACTTATCCGGTACTGTTTTGCTATTTAAGCCTTTTTAATTTACGCATGGTCGCGGTTGCTTTCCGTCCCTTTGAACTAGAAACAATGGCGCTCCGTAAGCACTATTGCAGCGGTAAGTTATTTTTAGTTCAAGGAGTTTGTCGATTTCCGCTTTAATTAATTTCGTAAAGGTTGGATTCCCACGGTATGCGCGGACTTTCATCTTCATTTACTAATTCTATTTTAAATTCTATCAAGTTTTTTCTTACCCGGAATATCGCTAAACGCTTCGCAATTTTCATTTGTAATTCCCTTTAACCTATTGCACTGCTCTAGTGTAGCTTCTAACGCATCCACCTGCTTGATTAGGTCATCCACCGAACCTTTCTCTATTTTCGGGGAGAACATCGGAGAGTCAGTCTCTTCATTAATTACATTTACTGAATTTACTAAATGCGACGGTCTTTCAACATACGGTTTTAATATGTTAACTATGACGGTTGTCTTTCTGCTTGTTCTTTACCTTAAACCTATAATTTACTTTATTTATCCTGTCTAATATTATATAAGGCCCGGTCCAGGAACACTTTAATTTATTTTTCTGCGACGGTTTTGAAACACACACCTTTTGTCCTATTTTTGGGTCTTGCGGTTGCGCGTTTTTATCATAGTACGTTCTATATTGCTCGGTTTGTTTCTCATGATTCTATTTAGCCATCTCTAAAGTTGCATGTGCCGTGTTGACATGTTTAGATACGTCAGCTATGATATTTTCGTCCTCCGTTCCATGCTCCAGCCAACGCTCATATGTTAGTGCCGCATGCGCTCTTAAGTTGCGAGTAAACAATAACTCGCTGGGTTTAAATCCCAATGTTCCACGGACACTATTCGCTATACCAAATATAAAATATCCTAGGATTTGATACCATTCTAATGTAGGTTCTTCCTGAAATATGGCTCGCATTGAATCTTTAATTATCTCATGCAACAGTTCAACTGCGGCTTGCGATTGAGGGTGATGCATAGAACTAAAAATATGACATACTCCTGTAGCTCGCCATAATTCTCGCATAAACTCGGATTTAAAATTGGTCCCTAAATCGCTTTGAATTTCAGTTACCCACCCTAATTTACAAAAAATGTCAATTAAATGCGAACAAACCGTTTCTGCTCGCTGGTCTATCTTTGGTATATCTAGCGGGTATCTCGTACATGCGTCCACTACTGTAAGGATGTACTTATTTCCTATTTTTGTGAGCGGTAAGGATCCCGTGATGTCAATTATAATTCTAGCCCAGGTTTCCGGCACAAGGGGCTAGCAAATCATTCTTTCCTTGCACTTCCTTATTCCTCCGAGTTTCTGACACGCGGGACACGACTTACAACATTCTTTAACGTCTTTCCGTATACTAAGCCACCAATAATGCCTCAATAAATTCTGTCCACACCGATTCGTTTTTGTGTGTGTGAATTCGTGGAATTCCTTAAGTAATTTAGCTCGCAGTGCATTTGGAGCTACTATCTGCGCGTTTCCACTTCGTTGTGGTCCGATGGAATATCCACATTGCGGCGCGTCCTTATAAACAGTCCTTCCTTGGTTTTAAAAGCGACTGCCTTCTCGGATTCGCTGACGACCTTCATAAATAGCGGTTTTAATTCGCTATCCGCCTGCTGTTCCGTGATTACTAGCTCGTGAGAGACTTGTTCGAGTGAAGTATCAATTTCCAGTCCTTTGGATACTTGGATTTCCGTACTTAGCACTTCTGTCATTTCTGTTTTCTCGCCTCCTTGCACTTTCTCTCAAGGTTTTATCTCAGAAATGTCCGTGCTCTCTGCCTTTACATCCTTTCTTTCCACCCTTTCTATTTCCGCGAGTGCGCGCGCTTTAGCCCGGGTAATTACATTTACACCCACTGACGTTGCGTTCAAATTGACCCCTAATATCAGGTTGTATGGTAACGTTGCGTACGTCCCAACCTCTAAATATCTCGTGTATACGTCGCTTGTACGTAGACCTTCGCTACTGGCATCATTACGATCTCAGGTAAAAGTACCTGTCTCACATGAATCCGTTTTCGGGTATAGTCATGCGGGCTTAACAATTCCCTTTTCACTAAACTTATCGACGCTCCAGTGTTTTATAAGCCTTGTACGGATTTTCCATTTACATAAGCTATAAATTCCGATTCATTTAAGCAACTTTCCGGTTTCCCCGCGAAATTATTCATGTGTAACTGCCGCTTCTGCGGGCACACGCACCACTTATGATCCGCTGAACTACATATAAAACACCTTTTACGTTTTAGGGTCTTATCTCCTGGATCTACCTTGTTCGATGTATTAGCGGCATCCTTGTTGTCAGATTTTTCCTTTTTATCGTAACACGCTATGTGTTTGTCGGTCCCATTGTTTGATTTACTATTCCCGTTATTGTGAAATTTATTCTTGCTTTCAAACGTTGGACTTCTAGGCTTTTCGCCAACGTACACGGTTTTCCGATTTTCCGCGTATTTATCCGCCAACTCCGTAACTGCATCTAAATCTCTCTGCATGTGATCCAACAGATACACTCATAACGCTTTAGGCAACCCTTCGTAAAATTGTTCCTGCATAATTATTTGTTTAAGTTTATCTAGGTCTAATTCTAAACTAACTTTATCTAGCCATTTTTCTAGATTTTCGCGCAATTTAATCACGTATTATACGTAGGCTTCGTTGTCTAGTTTTCGGGTTTCGCGGAAACGTTTCCTATAATGCTCTTGTCCCAACGAATAAACTTCTAGCACTGTCCTTTTTACGGTCGCGTAATCGTTTAATTGTTCATCCTCTAGTCGTATATAAGCCTCCAAAGATTTACCTATGAGGATCCTACCTACCACTTTACCCCATTCACTCCTATCGATTAAATGTATACATAGCGTTTACTCAATATAATCAAAATACGTATCGATGCATTCCCTGTTCTTTTCCATTTTTATCAAGAGCGAGACAACACGCGATTCTGCTTCAGTTAAACTATCCGTATGATTTTGCAGCGTTTCATTAACCGACTTATCCAAGTTTAAATTTAATTCTGCCATACGGAATTGGTGATCCAAACGTCTTTGTTCGGATTCGCGGTCGCGTTCCAATTCGCGTTCGCGATCTCTTTCCTCTAACAGGGTAATTAATAACTCTGAATGGTCGTCCGATTCGAAATCTATTCACCGAGTTCTACACAGACGCTGTAGAGTAGCTAATCTTTTAGTTTCGTATGAACTCATTGTGGCTTACTTTCTGATATGTCGTTTTTGTTTACCTAATTGATTCCTAATTTAATTTTATAATATTTTCTAGTGAATTCCAACTTGCTATCACTTCACTAAATTCTATTAATTTCAAAAAAATGTTTTTGGTAGATCTCTAACGTGCTATTACCTTTATTAATTCACGACAATTATTTATGGATGTTACTTATCTTACTTCGGCTGTCAGTGTCTGTTGCCTTTTTTATCTACCATCGCTGACACCATCTGTATCTGATCTGTTGGCAGCTATTAACAATTATACTGAATTTCTTGATTACCTACTTGATATACGTAATCCTTGTTTGGTTCTAGAATAAAGCAGACACACTATTTCGAAGCTGCATTGATTTCTATCAACCAGTTCAGGATTAAAACCCTTCTTATAACGGATCATAATATTTACGACCCGTAATGTTTCCTGTTATTGACCCTTGAATTGTCAGTCTATACAAATGTCAGCCTAGCGACCTCATCAAATATATTCAATTAACGACTTATATATATTTCAGCAAGTAAGCACAGAGAGTTACGATCTATACATTTATTGAAAATTTTCAAAATTTAAAAGAATAATAATTCGACAATAATCGTTTGCAATATTAAATTACACAAATCATATACAAAAACGAGTAAAGTTTACGAACCTTCGGTTCTTTCCCTTTTCAAATTGCTGACAGGTAGTAAACAAAACTTTGTGATGTTATTTGAATACGAAAGGGAAACTAACTTCTGGTTTGTTTGTTAAGTTTATTTATTTAAAATAAAGCAAAATTTTATTTTTAAATTAATTATCTAGCACATCGTTTGTTCAATGTACGTTTTT
>JAHWXV010762649.1:0-23828 GCA_024586415.1 Phrixothrix hirtus | reverse complement strand
CAACGAAAACCTTCACGAGTAATTTCCATTTTTTCACAAAATTACTTTCTTTAAACGCGCACTGTAAACAAACTACTCTGTCTATTTCTAAGCCGCCACGAATTTTACAATACAAAATGTCAAATTTTACGAATATGGCAATAACTTATTACACTAGCGACATCTAGTGGTCATTTGTAATAACATAAAAGGCACCCCTCGTACAACTTCAAAGTATTAGAATATCCAGCCAGTGTGTCTTCTGACTGTTCAATAACTTGAAGAAAAACCTGCACGGCCAAAAATTTACATCAGATGTGGACATTGACCAAACGTTCCACAAAATGACTGGTTGAACGCATTTAAATTGTGGAAGGTTAGATTACAGAAGGGAATAAGTGTTGCAGGACAGAACTTTGAGCACCGATAAAGTTTCGTAAACGGATTTTAATTTTCCTGTATTACAAAATATATAACGTGGCTCTAAAATGTCTGTGCATTAGCTCCAAAGCTATAGCTAATACGATTTTTGGAATGAGCACGTCAAATACATTTTAGAATTGTTCCAACTTTTAATGCACCAAAATGTATGTTATAGATTATAAAATGGAGGAGCGCATAAATAAAATTCGTCAAAGTTTAAATAAAGACATTAATTATAAAGAATGGTTTTGAAACATTAACTTGAGATATTCATTTCAAATTCCTACACCTAAAATTGTGAAAATCTAATTAATAATAAAATTGTGTCCTCTTGCTTGTAGCACATACCGCGAGGTTGTAAAAGTTTTTGGTCAGTTATTCCACATTCGTTGGTTCCTTTTTAAGACAAATTGTTTAGAATTAAATGTTTTTTATAAAATTGGACCTCCTTTCTAAACCTTAATAAATAATGTGTTTCTGCAAGTTTATTTGCAATAGACTCGAGTTAAAAGCTCCGATCCTGATGAGAAATTTAAGAGGAATTTCAGATGTTAATTTGTTATTTATTTATCAGTAAAGGTGAAAGGACGCAATACATAGTTTATCAACTACAGCACTTATCGACCTGTTACATTTTAAACTTTAAGGATTGCCAAGTCCAGTGAACAGTTAGTCCTTTCTCCAGATTCTTTCAGATTAATAAATTTCTGATAGGCTTTCCATAAAATGGATTAAATTAATAGAGTGACCTCGTTATTATCGTCATTTCTACGACTTGTTTTCGAAAAATATTTTAAAAACAGGTTTAGATGATCTGAACTCTGCTATAGATCTATTCCCACATACGTTTTTTTTCTAAAAATAAACTACTAGATAAAATCTACCGTCTACATCAACTGCATAAATTTGAGCTTTGGCATTTCTCTTCAGAAAGACGATGTAAAATCACTTGCATGTTGCGGGATTATGAAAAGGTCCATAACCAATCGTAAATCTTAAATAGTTATAAAAAATTAACTCGACTTTTTAATTTATTCCCATTTGATTCCAACGGCATTTTAAATGTTGTAGTTTCGCAGATTCTGTGAACTTTACTATTGTACTTAACCCTCATTTTCCCATGGCTAAAAGACACCTTCTACATTACATAATTTATTTTAACCTTGAGTAACGCGGAAGGACATTTAAGTCTAATGACAGTTTATAATTTTATAGAGCGTGTATCATATAATTCAATTTAAATCGGCTTAGGCTTGACATATTTATGCACTATTACGAAATCATTAAAATTTAAAAGGTTAATGCAATTAAATTTGAATTGTCATTTTTTGCAATTTGTAATCTTCTAAAACAATTGACTAATCTCATCGACATTTAATTTTTATTAATCATTACGCGCCGTTAATTATTTTAAATTATTTGGAGCATGCACCTTTACCAAGCGTTGAAATTTCCTACAGAAAGGAATGATGCTCCCGCAGGAATTTGCAAATAACCCTAGTTTTACATGCCTTTGCTGTTTCGTGAAAATCTATTACGAGTTATTAGCGCTGGCGTGTTTTATGTCTCAGCTAACACAATAGCGTCACGATCAACCGTAAAGTAATAATTCAAAGAGCTCTTCATTGAAATAAAGTGGCCTTATTGATGTTCCACGATGGTACAATGGTACAGATGTGTTCGCGCGTAAACTCTTGTACGTGATGTAAAAAGAGTTCGAAACGTGATGAACTTCCCTTTAGAGTAACCGGCCAAGCCGCCAGTTTTATTGTTAACATTTGTTTTGTTACTAAAAATACAATAAGATCAAATTCTTCACTGTTTCAGTCGAGGCTTAGCTCATAGATATTTAACAGATATTCTCTTTTTTGAAATTAAATTAAACGTGTTTTCTTCCAATTTAAATGCCTAAGGACGAGTTTCATCAAATACAATTAACTTGAACGGTGAACAATCATTTCCAAGTTAAGTTAAAGTTAACAGACGAAAAAGGCCTAAAGTATCCAAGGACGTCGACTAAATCCAAATGTCCCTTCATTATACTTTGGTGCAGTAAATTTAATATCCTCAAGTTGCTTGTGATAATAAAATATTTTCGACTTCGGCAAAATATTTTGTTATTTTGTCGGCGACGTGGGGGCCTTAAGAAGCGACATCCTTTTAGTTATCTGCCCTGGAAAGTCTGACATGAAGCGAAAGGGCGAGGCGGACTTCCACACATTACAAACTGGAGAATTGAAAAGTCTGTTGCCTAATTCTTCCCGTCCATCCAGGCTGGATCGACTTCAAACTTCTTGCATTGAGTTGAATGGAGACCAATCTAGTTTGGGCTATAGGTTTTATATGCGCACTGGCAAATTAATCGTCCTTAAGGGAGACCTCACTTTCCTTATGTACTCGTAAGCGTAAGATTTACCGAAAAGTGTAATAACAAATAGTTGATTTAAATTTCATATTCGGGCTTAAATTACCATTACGAAAATACCAAGAAAACTTGTGTCGGGAATTGTACTTCAGTGACTACGTTTCTACTGCACTGTGTTCCTTTGCTTTGCGCAGCTCAGTGTCCACCCTAGAACGGTCGACCTGTACGTGGTAATAAAGTTCAGTTAGTAGGGGAGAAAGCGTTAGATTATTCTAAAATGTTGTGTAATCCCCATCTGCATTTGTTATTCTAAACTCTTTAACTGCGATTTATTGATAGATAGATAAATAAGGTGCCTTCGTTTTACACCAAACTTAGCTGATAGTGAGTTGATCTAAGTTAAGATTTCGCGCCAAAAATTACTACTTCTTCAATTGTGATACAATTGTAATTTAACTAAAATTCAAATTTGCATACAATATCCCTTGATGGTGTGCACTCGTTTTTACATTTCTTACTCTAAAACTTACTCGTATCATTCAAAAGATTTCAATAAGAGCTCAACTTCACTGTACAGTCAAAATAAGTTTTAAGCCTTTGCTAGCTTTGGTACACTTCCACGGCAGTCAATTGCTCGGGTGTGTTAACTTTGAATTCAGATTAAAAGTTTTGATTAAAGTTCTGACATCTTTTCTAGGATTTCAAGTAAAAGGGGGTTTTTCAAAACTGTATAAAAACAAAGCTCTTATGATATAAAATTATATCAAGTACTACATCTTAAAATAAGTGGAAAGGTGCTATACTTTGAATACTAGATGGTAGTCTATGACCGGTTTCGGTTTGTTGAAGCTCCTCAGATAGATGCAGCTATCAGTGTTTAATTCACGCACTAGACGTTTACAACGGTTCTAAATTTGAGTAGTTTGAAAACTTCTTACCCAAAGCAAGACCGAGCAAGTTCTGAATAGCTCAACGCCTTCCTTTTGCGTAGTTTCCGAGTACCTGATAATTAAAAAAAAAGAATGCAAAAATAAATAACAAAATTGAAAAAATAATTTTGGCGCGTTTCCACTTATATCGCGAACCTTCTCATTAGTCAAAAAACAATTACCCACAGAAATAAAAAGTTATTGCCTTATTTAAAATTGGTATGCATAATAAGACGTTGACTGCCTCGTAACCCGCCTCTTTCCATTATACTTTTTGCTAGCACTTGCCAAAATCTATTCAAAACTCTTATTAGATCTCTCCAAAAATTTGTCTCCTGAGAAAGAAGTTGCAAAAAGTGAAAGAAGTTTGCCTTAAGATGCAACTATGTGCCTTAATAGCAGATAGACTCAGACCCAGGATCGTTCTAAAGATTGCGGTGGTATAATTGCTTCCTACCTAAATTTGTACCCATGACACATGTGTCAATCGACTTAATCTCCACAATAAAGAGTAACGATGGAGCTGTTTGCTTTTCCATCTGCTGTTTTTGTGTAACACGAGTTTTTCACCTTGAAGAAGAAGTCAAACAATCTAGAGGTCGAGTTCAGATCCGGATAATATTTTAATAGCTTTGCTAAACTTGTTTACGTATTTTTACGGCATAAGTTTTTTTGACATACAAATAGAAATGCCTCGCCTTAATAAATTGTGAATTTTCTAACGTACAAATTTGGTGTAAGATGTGAACGTATATTGATTCGTAACTTACAACCATTTCAACTTCTTCCACGATGTCAAAATGTTTCTCATTAAGATTGTTTTGCAGAGGACCAAACAGGTAAAAGTCATAGAGAGTCAAATCAGGACTGTAGAGTTGTCACGGTGCAATACAATATCATCAAGTGCAATGTTTCGTCGTTTTCTTCGGGTGGTTTTTTTAAACTTTTCGACGTCTGGATACGTCAAGCATTATTAACCGTTGCACCGAGTTCAAAAAAACAAATTCGCATCAAACCATGCCTATTTATAAAAATTGTCACCATCCCTTTGGAAGAGAAACGTGTGGTTTTTACCGTTCTGTGAAGAGGAACAGTACCATTCTGTTGTCTGGGTCATTACCTGTCATCACCCCTCTCTCTGAAAACAGAACAATAAAATAGTTGACATGGACCACTTTGGACCCACTTTGAACAAATTTTTTGATATAAGAAGAAAGGCTTTAAGTGCCAAAATAAATGTAAAAGAGATGACTTCCGTGAACAGACCATGTCAAATTTGAACAAAATATTAGAGGTGAAACTCCTGACTTCGTTGGTAAGTTAAGCTACCGTATTTTTAGCCTTCAACATCAGGAAATTCATTGATACTTTGTCAAAATTTGATCCGTTCTCGAAATTCGTTTTTCTTACATTGATTCTGGCCGAGAAAGCCTTTCTTCATATATTAAATCTCCCTATGGATGAATATTTATTCTCACGCCTTATTTTACTGAATTCCGTCATTAACTTCAGAAACTCCTGTATACCTTAGCCTTTCTGTGTTGTCGTCGTAATAATAACATCATTCCCAGATTTCTTAAAATGCGCTAATAACATACGTCAACGCTCTAACCTTGGCTTAATACGGGAACGTAATGTTAAGTACACTTCTGGTAAACTCTAAAATATCCGTCTTCACCTCTCTGACGTTGCAAATTTTTCCCTTCTTAAATAAAATTACCTATTGTCAAGTCCAGGTAATTTTCAATAAAACCACACTACTTGAAGTATCATCCACTGACTTCATTGAAAAATTGAACTAGATTTGTATTGAAACTCCTTAAAAATAGGGTAATCGTCGACATTTTGTCAAAATTTGACACAGCTCTTTGAAAATTTCGCGATAACCTAGGTCAATTATTATTGCTTCCCCGGCGCTTGTACCGCATAAAGAAAAGAAAAAGATTGTGGACCTAATAATGCTTTGCCACGGTAACCTTTTATACAATTAAATTGAGCAATTAAAGAAAACTTAATGGATTTACCTCATATCTGTAAGAAAATTATTATTGCTCAAGTATTATAGTAAAATTAAAATAAAAGGTTTCATTAATGGTCACAGATTTTATAATTGTCAAATATATATATATATATATATATATATATATATATATATATATATAAACGTTTACTGACGTATGTTAAATATAATACTGTAGCTGATGCTACATAGATAAATTAACTCACAATAAATACTGATTAAATAAATTTGAATAAAACTGAGGAATCTAAAAATAATTCCCTGCAAAAGTCGATATTTTATTTGGTACCAAAATCGTCAAGTATTGAAGAAAAGTTTGCAAACAAACATGAATTAAAGATTAAATATAACAAAGAAATCTTCTGAAGTACTCGAATTTTCGCAAATTTTCATTAGTCAACAAACCCAAATAAAATTTCCAAGGACTGTCTAGCAAGTTTTTACAATTCAAATAGAATTCTTCTTGAAATAAGAAATAGCTTATAGTAAAGCATTAATAAAAAGCTGATACTGACAACAAATGGTTGTAGAGTATAATTAATGAAACTCATTTATAATAAGATTATATATTGCTAATATTGAATTCTAGTTATCGTAACAACACATGTTGAATTCAGATTTATGATATAAACATTAAACGGTATGCAAAAATTTGTAATAATAAAAACATTCTTATTGCTGAACAAATCTTGTTTGGATTAATTAAACATTAAATTATTGGCAGTCAATTTCAAAGCTACGTGATTTTTTAATGCACAAAGAGAAAAAAGCGCATGTTGTGAACAAAAATGTCGAGAAAAAATTAATTATTTAAATACTACCGTTATTAATTTTACATCTGTCAGCTTTTAAATATGTCTGTTCTTTGGAGGCGGAGAAGTAAGTGCATATTTTGAAGCACAAATGGATTCTTAAATTTTGGCAACTATAATTGCGAGTGAAACTGTCAATGAAATCATCGAAAACCCATCGACATTGTGAAACACACTAATAAAACAGGAACGCATTGCAAAGAAATTAAAGAATCCTATAATAGTGCCACAACAACGTCAACAATTTGCACTACACGTTATTTGAAAACCTTAAAAATATACAAACCGAACAAAAATTTGATGTTATTGATGATATAGTGGAAAACATTGATAACATTTACAGTTTAAATAAGGGCAATGAAATTACTAGTCAAATTGAGGAAAAAATGAAGAAACTATTTACAGAATCATTATCATAGCCTCATCATATTGGTAATGGTGTCGGCGACCAACTAGATAATGAAAATTTTCAAATATCAACAACGGAAAACATTATTGAGCCTGTTGGAAAATAGTCAAAAGGTACATATTTAGTTACAAATTCACCTCAAATTATAAACGAATATTGGATAAAATCATGACAAATGGGAAAAATCTGAAGATTTTTCGTGTGCAAAAATCAATACTCCCAGAAAACATTGCTTTTCCCGATGATGACGATATAGATGATTTAATTCAAATGAAGATATTATACTTGTAGTTCAGAGATAGGATGAAGAGCGTCAGATATGCATAAATGAAGAATATAGTTGCGGGGCTAAAGGTAATGATCAAAACAAGGATTCTTGTAGCTCTTGCCTCGTAAACAGACTTATGGAATAAATTAATCCTGTTGAAGAAAAACATTGTAAACCAAAGGATGTAAATGCTCGATCATGGGAAAGGAAGAATGGAATTTTGGATCCAAACTATTGGGGTTCTTTAAAAGAGGTCGTACGTTAAAGGAAGTGATATAGTATTTATTGAATTCCTATTTGTTGGTGTATTGCAGAACAGCTCGCCAACAACCATAACCCAAAATGTTTATGCTTTTAGGCTGAAAAATCAATGTAAATCCAAACAGTTGACACTATTTATATTAAGCAAATATAGTTTATTTTACATTTTCCATATCAATTCAATGGAATTCAGTGGTCACATCTAACGCGCTACTTGTAAGCACATCCGCCAATCGCTCGACACTCCGGTAGCATCTATAGCATCGATTTTCTATAATAGCTGATTTCAACCATCCTATGCCATCTATTGGCATGAAATCTAAACCAGGCAAAATGTATAAAAATCACAATATTACAAATTGCAATTTTTTTTAAATTATTTAAATTTAGATTTAAGCGAACAATAACAAATTGATATAATTAGCGAAAAAAATTTCACGCGCTATAACCACATAGCTACTGGATGGTCATGCGAAAATCTTTTCGTATCTATTACTGCTCAGTATCCATTTTCTGGCACTGCTGACGTCGACTTTGGCATGTCCATACACCGCTGGCATTTATTTCTGATCTCTCAAGAATTACACCCCTCCTCTGACAAGAACTCAATTATTACTCTATTTTGTCTAATATCCGAGTTGTGTTCAACTAATCTAAAACTTCCAGATTGGCTTTTGTTCAATGACTTTCAAAGAATGAGTCGACTATTGCAAAATTAGTTAGTAAATGTTAGTCAGTAGTGTCTTTTAAAATACCTCCATATAATTCCTTCGCAATTTGTGTACGTAACCAGCAAAAAAAGTTAGTCTAGTTCAAAAAATCTCGGAGCAACTTTAATTTTTGTTTTCTATGCGTGCAGTATACTGTGGCTAGTCGGGAAGGTTGCCCGAATTGATATTGACGACTTTGTTTTACCTCATTGCAGCTACATTACTGCATTATTATAGTTCGAAAATTGGGAAAACCAAACAGTCAAAGAGTTCTTCTCGACAAAGAAACTTGACCAAGACCAGAAAAGATAAAAATGCGAAGGAAATTTTTTGCTATCGACAAGTGATGTCGTAATGGTGCCTTACCAACATTTTGTGAAACTTTTTTCACCTAGAACCTGAAACATGCTCGTTACTGAGGTAGATGCTCAGTCAAGTTATGTTTGACCGACTTGCAGCTACATTACTACACTGTTATAGAAGTTCGAAAATTGGGAAACCAAACAGTCAAATAGTTTTTCCCAACAAAGAAACTTGACAAAGTGGAAAGTGGAAAATTTTTGCTATCGACAGTTGATGCCGTAATGGTGCCTTACCGACATTTCGTGAAGATTTTGTTTTCATCCAAAACCTGTAGCTTACTCTCTACAGTTATAAATGCTCAGTCAAGTTATGGAACAACAGTTTATGTGAATGTACAATTTTGAGTCTGTTGTTGGTAGTCGTGGAAAGGTGATTTATTGCTGTCAATTGCAGTCAACAATGGCGATACCTCCAACCTAAGTGTAAACCTCCCTTCTCCTTCTTCCTAGGATAAGTGTAGTTTCTAGATTCATGAACAAAGGAGTCTCAATATCGATCCCGGCATCCTTTCTACTTTCTGAATGCGTATTCAATTGTTTGGACGTCCTCACACAATTTTAAAAACACAGCAATGTCAATGCCCAAAGAGCAGATGTTGTAAAGTGCCATCATTCATTTTATCAGGGACTTTTAGGTTACTTGTCTTGTACGTTTAAAGTTGTATTTAAAATCCAGGGCGAACCCTAGCCAAAGTTGGGCGCTGCCGTTAGCGCTAAGGACTATCATAAGGGAATAAGGAAAAGGGGCGGAAATTTTTATTTTGGCACGCGGGCGGTTAATAGTCTAGGATCGATCGTGTTAAAATCATTAAAGTTGTATTTTAACGATAATAACCTCATTATCTTCTATTTATAACCATCTTCTTTATCGGGAATTATCCTTGAAAATGTGTTTGATAAATAAATTTAATAATAGATTCTGGTATTGAGTTTATATATTGTTAATAAACAAAATAAGAATTTCGAGGTTAATGTAAAACAGTGACTAAGCTATTAAAGAAAATAAAATCAAGGCAAGGGTAGTGTATATTAGCCTTTATAAAATAACATCCTTGAAATTAATAACTAAAAAACCCACGTATATCTTGAAAAAGAAACGCTGACTATAACTACAAGTTTTAAGATAATGAAGAAGTAATTAGATTTTATCATCAGCTATAATGCATAATAAAAACATTGTAATACAAGTTGAAGTATCCAGACATTTCTTGTAAGAGCCTTCATTGCAGAACACGTAATACAAATAACACAGTTTAAAAAGTGCTTTAACTGCCGTCACAAAAAACACGCAGGGTTCTTTTAATCAAACGCCGGCCTAATTACTCAAGTATGCCAGTCAACAAGAGCAAGACGGTTAAATTCATGCAGACTACCATTAGCAGCAGCTCGGAGCTCCTTTACCATGTTATTACAGGAGCCTCCGGGCACGTGCCGACTACCGGCCCCTTCACGGTTCCATAGGTCGGGTCGGTTGCTTTCAACCTCTGACACGGCCTGTTAACTACAAGAAATTTACTTTGCGTTGGTCTGAATTAAACAAATGTTAGACCTAGAAGTCATGTCCAAATAAAGATTTGTTATAAATAGCGACACGAGTTTGATTGACAGATTCAGGCCAGCGCGAACCTTGCAAAAGATTTACCTTAGTTTACGATGAGAAATAACTTTACCAATAATTAATGAGTTTGTTGATTACTTTTTGCCTTCGAACTTTATTAATGATCAATAATAATTAAGTTTACGGGTAAAAATTTGTCATAAATGAATTGCTACCGCATGCCGAGTGTTTCTTCACACAGCACTTGTTACATCTTTGTTTTAAATTTAGTTGCACTACTTTCCCTTAAGATATCAAGGTCATTACAGCAATTTTCTGATGCATCTTTCTAACGTCTAAATAATTTGCATAAAGAACAAGATTAAATAAAATTGAATACAATTATAAACTTCATTTTTGAGATATGCCATTGCTAATGTGAGCAGGCAACTATAACACGGAGACTTTAATGCTCGGTCAAGCCGCACCCTGACTTACAATTAGCAGAAATTCTTTAAACTGCTCTAATAACTTCTACATCAATTTAGTTATATTGACACTATTAGAAAATATGTGTGAATTGTATAAGGTGTGGCATAAATAATTTTTCAAGGTCGTTCAATTTGTCGGTGTACCTTTAATTTATTCATTGTCACATGTTTATTAATGACAATTTGTTTTTAAAACTTCCCCAAATTCTAAAACTAAAAAAATATTTGGCGTTTGTTCACGATACAGTTAGGGTCTACTTGTGCTTAGGGCCTGAAAATTTAGTAGACACACCTAGTATACTTGCATATTTGAGCCCCAAGAAATATTTTTACCTAGCGCCCCTAGCGTCCCCTAAAACCAGGCGCTGTATATTCAAATATTTCATACAGGACTAACAGATTACGGTTTGCCAAAAATTTTAGACGAGATCAGCAAACCAAAACTATCAGTGCAAAATCCTAAAAATCTCCTTGGAACTCATTTTCTAAAATTGCTAGAAGAGTCGCCAGAAGAATTTTACTGGACATGACGATAAAATTAGTAATTCCAAAACTAGTAGTATACGCAAATTGGTTTTCATTATTTACATTAATGAACTTAAACCTAATTTTTAACAGATTTATTTCAACATACGCTGATTTATTTAGGACGCGACGCGGCGCAACCTTTACAGGTCTTGGGCAGACTTTTGCAACCACTTGTCATATCCATTAGTATATCTCGCTCCTTTTTAATTGATTTTTGTTGTAGGGAGATAGTGTTTGGTTATATAATTAATAACCATTACTGGTGATGTTACGCAAAACAAAATTACGGTAATAGGAAATATAAATTTTCAAAATGCAAACACAGTTTTATGTAATAAAATTTAATTTTAAAAACGCCCTGTAACCGCAGTTTAGTCTGCGTGTCGTAAGAGGCGACAACTCGCAACCACAACATCTCTTTTTTAAATAAAAATCTAATTATGGAGTTAAACGCTGCTAAAATATATGCAAAAAAAGCAAAAATCGCGATTATGTTGCAACCTCGCAATATGGGGCTTAGAATATCGTAATCGCGGGTTAGTTAGGCGAATCGTAAAAGATGATGCGTATACTTCTAACATAGGCCTTGTCAGCCTTGTTTTAAGGGTTTTCTAATAGTTATTTTTTGATACCTTGAGAACCAGTTGTCAATTTTCATTCAATAATTAAATTTCCTATTTGTTGTATCTAACTTTCGGATCGCCCGTTAGTGCTTTGTCGATCTCACTACACTGTTAGGAGCCATCTTTTAGATTCGCGTGGTCTTGGGATTTTTTCCAATTTAGTGCTTTGATTTTTCGTTTTACTTATCGTTTAGGTACGGATTGAGTTGTTTTTCATGGTCGGTAATTTTTTGTAAATAGGTTTTACGTTGGATAATGTGGCCAATGGTTAGGATATACGAGGTACAACAATTAAGTAATGAGACTTTTTTTTGCAAGATGTGGCAACTCTGCAGCTTGCGCAGGCACTCCATCTTTGACCTTGATCGCTAAACTACTTCTAAGTCCAAGCGGCACATTGATGTGGCCGCTCAGTCGTGAGTTGTGCTGTAATAAGAGAACACGTGTTTTTGTCTCTCGAATTGTGTTATATTGGGTGAGAATGCGATGACAACTTACGGTAAGCTTCAGAAGGCTTTTGGAAATGAGGTTGTATCAAGAGCTCAAGTTTTTCGTTGGCATAAAATGTTTTGTGAAGGCAGAACGATTGTTGAAGGTGAAGACCGCAGTGGACGACCATCAACCTCACTAACTGTGACCAATGTAACCAATATTTCTACAAAGAAATTGTAGAAAGACTTTGAAAACGAGTTCGCCGTGTCCGTGCAAACATTGCTGATAATTGGATTCTTCATCGCGATAATGCGCCATTTAATACTGCACTATCTGTGTAGCAATTTTTAACCTCAAAATGCATTTCAGTACTACCACGGCCACCTTATTCACCCGATATCGCTTCGTGCGACTTTTTTCTATTTCCAAGAGTCAAAATGGTGGTCAAAGGAAACCATTTTCAAACAACAGAAGATGTCCAAAAAACTGTGACGAGGGTCTTGGAGGACATTCCAAAAGAAGAGTTCCGAGCGTTGGAGCAAATGTGTGCAAGCTGAAGGGAACTACTTTGAAGGAGATTCCACTAAAGATGATATTTTTTTCACATCAGTCTCATTACTTAATTGTCGCACCTCGTATTTGTGATTGTGATCTTGATGTCAGTGGTTTCGATTCGAATTTGATTCTTTCAGTCAATACCTCCTGTAGGCTTCTGATAATTTGATCTTCAGTTGTTCATTTAGATCTCTTTTTTTATATCTTTAGATTCTCGTTCTTGGTTTGTATGACCTTGTATCTTCCACTTATTTATAAATTTAAAATCTATATTTTTTACATTCGCAACAAGAATTTAATCTAACCTTTTTCTTGTACATTTAACGTTCATATCTTTGAGCACAGTAAAACTGTGTTATTTCGAATTTACTTCCGGTCTCAAATTTTTTCTTTTGATCTTCAGTTTTATTTCACAACTTTTAGGCGAGTTTGATGCGTAGTCATTTTTCCATTTCTCTTCTTTGGGTTCGTTGCCTGGCAGACTTCTAATCTGAAACTTTTTTCCTGGAAGGCGCGTTAGGATTTTTTAACATATTCAGTCGCTCGTATGTTGCGTTGTAGATTTTAGTTCCTTTAGTTTGTTGTTGGTGAGCAGTTGTTTTAAAGAACAGACGTCGGTTATAAATAAATTTTAATTTTCATTTTTGATATCCCCTTCCCTGATATTATCTAATGATTTCTTCTGACTCAAAAAACTCTTTTGGTTTAGGCACGCGCAAATATTTGTTTAATATTTTTACTGATTTTTCGGTTTTCATCGCCTTGTTTCTACAAATTAGGGTTTGGCCAATTACCCTCCACACACTTTACATGCTTGATTTTGGTTTGAATTGAATCAAGTACTTTTTAAATTGTCTTTGTACTTTAAGCCAATGCTTTGCGGTCCTTTTTTGAATTATCTTTTCAAATTTCAGGGTTTGGATATAAGCCTGAAATTGAAAAACTACACTAAAGCAACCCTCAAGCTTGAAAAACTCTAACCCTCAATTTTGAAATTTTAAAATTACTGTACTGCCTATTTTTTAGCGAATGATGAGTGAAAGATGAGAAGATCTATTACTACACTTGAGGGTTCCCTTATTTTTCCCTCAATCCGTAAAGGTTGGCTATATTTTAACTGATTAAATATGGATCTGACCAATTAACGAAGTTCTATCATGATTGTAGCATCATTTCTATGGTACTTCCAAGCCACAAATCTAGCACTGTTTGTTGCTGTGCGAAATTAAGTACAACACCGTTACTGTTCTCCTACGGTAATTACGCTCTTTGGTTTGATGCTCTAAATTATTTCTATAGCGTTCATATTTCTTCACCGATAATAAGCATTTTACTCCACTGAGCTAATTTATATATTTTAAACGTTATCACAGTACATTTTTTAAAATACCTTCCCGATTTGTAATTTGTAATTTTATGCGTCTGGCATTAAATTTTTGCCCCATTTAGATTAATTTTGGTATTGATCTGCTTATCAGGTAATTTTAATTACCACTATCTGATTATTTATTTAATGAAACTTTATCTCATGAGGTTAGGATGATTTTGATGATTATTTATAATTGTTCAATAAATCATTTCGAATTTATACACTTTAATCTGTATAAAGTTAAAATTTAAGAACCTATACTTATATCAGTTTAACATATAAAGCATTATGATTGCTTTCTATAATTCAACATACAACCGTGCTAAATTATATTTGTTTTCGTATAAAATTTATTATAATTTCCAACAATATTCTTCTCTGCTAATTTAACTAATTTATTTTTTAAATACCTTCAGGCATTTATTGTTTAGATATTAAGTTTAAAATTTTTGTTTTTTTGCAAAGGTTTGCTCTCTACTCTATTTAGAGCTATAAACAATGAACTATAAATAATTTTCTAGCGTTATATACCTTCCATTTGTTCTAACTGAATTCATTAATTCTAATTTATTTTTGCTGAAGAAACATAGTTAACGTTTAATTTTAATTATTATATGCCGCCAGCCGGCTGTGTTTAATGTGTAACGGGTATTTGAATAAACATAGATATTTAAGATTTCCTAAAATTTGTTGTTCCGTTGCCTTAATTATCGTAGAGGTTGTTTAAAACTTATTTTTTAACCTTAACATTCTAATTACAAGTGAGTACAGCACGATTGTTTGTCTATCGGTGGCCGCTGGTGTTCTTTAGGTCCTCTATAGAAATAGACTAGCGCCCGTGTTGCTATCTTTATATCTTTCTTTTTCCTTTTGTTTTCAGATGCTTGAGCTGCGAATTTTTGTAGATCAATGGAGGTAAAGAAGTAAAGTTATATTGAGCTAGCTAACAGTTTACTCTTTTGAATATTTTTTACGTCGCATAAATTTTGACATTTTTTGGAACAAATTTATATAGAACTGAAATATAATTTTCAAGAACAGCCCACAAGAAGGTTTTCTTTACTGTTAACGTGGCGTAGCAAAGTGTATTATGTGAAATAATTAAAACAAGCGTTTGCTTTTTCTATCGTTTTCGGCTTTGTGCTATTGGGATGTAATGCCAAGTATGTCGCCGGTGATGTGCAGCAAACTCTGCACGGACTATATATTTGCGATATTCAAATCAAATAAAATATTTAGTCCTCATTATACTTAAGAAGTATGAATGTTTAACATTTTATACTTTAATTATATTAATTACAATTGAATCGGTGAAAAAAGAAGCAACATGATTCAAAAGTGAAGAAACATCAGTCTTTGATTGAAGCTGTTTCTACATTCTCTGTTAATTGAAATAGTTTATATCTTATGTAACAGAGTGCCTGACTGTTGCTTATCTATACATGTCATGTCGAAATTTCATTTGATTTGTGTCGTTTCTGATCTCACTGATTCAATTACAATTACAATAGTGTGCTACAAATGAATCAAAAATAAACGATAAAATGAAAACATGAGGAACGCGACAGTTCTAAGTCTAACTCTGTAGGGCACGGTAGACTAGGCGACCGTTACTGTGCTGATACGGTTGATCTTTGCAGCTGTTACAACTGTTGCAGTCGATTCCAGCTGTAGTACGCGAAATGCGATCTATAAAGTACAAACTTCACACACTACCCCAGATCAGACTTTTCGAAAATTATTATATGACAATATTATGTACATTTTGAACTTCGATATCAGGAATCGTTCTTCAGATTTCTTACAGACTTACGAAAATGGCGTTTATATAACGCGATGCGTTTAAAAGGTGTCCACCATACAAAATTTAAAAAAATCTGTGAGGGATAACTCAAATATTTTTGTCAAACAAGTAATAGCAACACGGCAGCAAATTCAGGGCTAATAAGAACGGCAACGGCGAAATAAGGGTTACGTAAATGCAATTTAAATTGAAAACTAATGGGAAGCGTTTCAGATTTAGTGACTTAACCGTCCAAAATTTTTAAAAATTCGTAAATGTACAATTAATACTGATTTAATCGTAAAATCGGCGCTACGGCGATTAAGTTCGCTATATCTGCGGTCCCTCTTTATCGGCAGAAGACGATTTCCGCTCTATCTCTATTGTTTCAATTCGAAAGTAGTTAATGCATTAATAAATGAGCTGTTTCAGCATATTTATATTGGTGTCAATTTAGTGAACGTATTAGATTTCTATCGGACTAATAAATATATCGAAGCATGACCTCCTGAAATATCTGCGTTGGTTGTATAAGCGACAGCTTAGAATGTTTTAATAGAAGTGTTATTAATATTTCTTATTCATGCATTCTAATATTTAGGAATTAATTACAATTTTAATTATACTAGATCCAGTTTTAGTTTTATATAATTTTAGTTATCATGGTATAAGATTTCTGCATACAAAACTTGTATCTACAGTTTTTGTGTTCAATTATACTATACCATAAATTAATCTTCTATGCTTAATTTCCATAAATGTAGCACAATTAGCTACAAAACTAGTGGCGCGGGCGTAACTAACAAGTAGCACAGATAAACAAAGTTTCCTGTATTTTCATAGCAAAAATTAACATTTAGATATATTTTGCTTGTCAAAAATCGATGGTGCTAATAGTTACAATTTTTGGCCAAAGTTTGGTCTGAAAAATTTAGATAATCACATGGATTTAGTTACACACAGAACTGCATCAATTTTCTCAATAGGTTTGTGCAGCCAAAGCGCCTCATCATCCGAAGTGACGGTCAGCTTGCTGTGCTGGACCCATTACAACTGTTTACAAAAAATTCCCTGGCTTTTATCATAACTCATTAATTACGCAGATGCTTTTTTTTTGAGGAGAATCTTACGGTTCCGCGGAGCGGGTTAGGATTATACTGACGGTTTTATTTGCTACTGCAATTAATGATTTGTCATCGAAGTGAACGGTTCAGTTTGCCCTTAAATAGCGCATCAATGCTTTCAAAGAGCTCATTTAAAAATGCAAAAATTAATGCTTCCGAAACGATTTTTTGCTAATTTTTCTGGGAAATGTGTTGCAGACCTGTCGACAATCAAATTTTTTGCGTCACGTAAGTTTTGCAAAGATTTTCACAATTTTTACTGCTCCGTTTCATTGATAGTTGTCTGCAGTTGATTTAGTGGGTTAAGTGACAAACAACCACAAGCATAATCTCTTCAGACAGTAACAAAATCTGGGAGTTGTCACTGGATCTAAAACCCGATCTTCGTCATTGAAAATTATTATAACCGTTTGAGTTGGTGAAAATTGTATTCAATACTAAATTTTGCTGTTTTGAATATCCAAGAAATCCAGTGGTGTGTGGTGAGAATATTTTTGATTATCCCCAATTTTTCTGGATTTATCAGACCATCGTCGTGTCGTCTAGAATCTACCTATAAAACTTTTCAATTTAATTCAAAGGTAGTCCAAGGGACAAACGTTGTTAGAAATTTGTATATACGAAATTTTGAGCAAAAATGTATGTCCAGGTCCCTTTCAAAATATTACCATGGCATATAACATACTTTTGCCAGCGTTGTTTCCAATATTTAAAACAATTTTGAAACGCAGCTGCTGCAAAATTTTTTCCTTTATCTCCTCTATGTTCTTCCATGGTTCTATTCAACTTTAGAAGCAGGACAAAGTTGCAGGCGAGTATATCAGGCGAATACGATGACCGAGGCATCACCACATTGTTGGTTTTTGATAAAAAATCAAACATAAGTCGTGCACGAGTTTTTTCCACAATTCTGATCACTTTTTATATAGCTCAACGCAAACGGCACCGTGTGAAATTTACATATAATGCTCCTTATTGACCTTAAGACCTGGTAGTAAGAATTTGAGGTAATCTATTCCGTTATAACCGAGGAAAACTGACATTTAATTGAACTTGACGTGCTTTCTTGGTCTTGGCTCTTCATGTCCATACATCCATGTTTCGTCATTTTGGATGGACAGCAACTTCATTTAACATCATCTCAAGCATTCTGTTTTAGCTGAATATTCAACAATTTTGGAACAAATGTGGCTCACACTCGTTCTATGCACAAATCATGAAAAACAATTGCTTCTCATGAGCTATAAGACATACCAACTCCTTTAGAAACTGCTCAATAGAAGAATTTTTTAAATTTTCTCTCCGTTTTTAGCGTGTGTCCGCCCAGCCCTCTTTGAAACACTTGTTTCTCAGCAAATCTTCCTCGAACATTTTCACCTTATTATTACACTTTATTCCATTTTTAACACAACATTTAAGGCAAATTATTTGTTCCGTCATTTTCAACATTAAAAAATCTCTCTTACATACGAGGGGAGTTTTTGAATTTTCGATCGTGTAGGTAAACAGCCTATCAAATGGCAAGAGGCGGTCACACTATGGGCGACTGCGTAACATCATTAAGCCGTTGTGATCTGAGTTGCAGGTACGTAAACATCGCTGCTATGGTTGACTCTCCCACCAAGTGCGAGTTGCATAGTGTAATTCGGTTTCTTCAAGAAGAAGGTAGCATCGAAGAATGAGCCGGGTATACGGTGAAAACTTTATGAGCAATGATGTTGTGCGTAAATGATGTAAGAAATTTAAAGTAAGCCGAATCGATGTTCACAATTAAGGGAGACAAGGACGCAAGTCTGTTGCAACAGACGAGTTGGCCGAGTGGTTCCCAAACAACGAAGGTTTACCATAAGTTTCCTGAAGTTTCAAGATCATTTGTTTACAGAATCGTAACTGGCGGCAACATTCTATGGGAAGCACATTGCAAAACTTGTCCGCAGATATGACAAATGCTTCAATCTTCGCGGTGATTGTGTCGAATAGTAACCATATTTAGACCTAAGTTGTGGTAATAAATTCATTTGGTTATTTACACTTCACTTAGTTTTATGGATTATCGGAGGTTGAAAATAATCGCCCTCGCCCTTTAACGCCTAAATTACGCGGTCAAAATGGCTGCAAAGTAAACATGAACATATGAACCAACACCAAGAAAACAGGTAGTAACTTATCAACTTCTTTAGCAATTATCAAAAACAAGTTTTTTCATCGGTAGATGATCTTCACGGCCCTCTTTAAAATATTTGTACCGTCTATAAATATTTGTTTTTCACATGGCAGACTCGCGAAATCTTTTAAAATTGCCATCGCGTAACTGTACTATTCCAATTTTAAAACAAACTTTAATGAAAATTCCTTTTCAACACACCAAAATACGTTTCGCTCTTTTGTCTATCACAACCAAATTACGCACCCAATATGACTGCAAATTGATATAATCTATGGTGGGCATATTTGCCAATATTAGGAAAACGAAACAAAAATTTCGGGAAGTATTTGATCAACTTACCTTTTGACCACCCCCTTTTGTTTAATTCACCCGCAAAATCTCGTAAAAACTTAACATTAGAAAAATTAAATAAATTCACATTTATTTCATTTTTCTCAAAATTGTGTATTAGATAGAAAATATAAAAAAAACCTCGAGCTACCGTGCAAAAAATTGCACAGTGTTAAGTCGGCCGATATTATAACCAACGGATTTCAAACGGTTTCAAGTTGAACACAAACCGACATCAGTTTGAAACGCAGACACCCAATTCGCCAACTAAACTATGAAATGGAGCTAACAAAAATTTATAAAAAGCCCAAAACACGAAAAGCCATCATCTTTTCGTGAAGTGCGAGCATAAAACTGTATACACGCCGTCAAAAATCTAACGGAAAGATCAACGTTAATTTTGCTTCACTTGAAAATCTAAAGTGGTGTCTTCTACAACTCAAACGTAATTAAATTAAATCTAGATCCGAGAGGATATCGAGGTTAAACGCGAATTAAAAACTGTTCATAAGTTGAAAGCGCTAGGGCTTGCAGTCAGAACGGCCAAGGCATCTTTGGTTTTAAAAATGAAATACCGCAATTTCTGCGTTGACGGTCCAAATTTGCAGACATAAATTTTTTACTCCGAAATAATATAAAACAATTAAAGTAAGTGACCATTTATTAAAGCATATAAACTCACATTAGAAGCAAAAGTTCTAAATTTCAGACAATTTATGTTAAAAGTTAAAATTCTTTTACGACCTACGATTTTACCTCAAATGTAGGGAAGTCATTGAACTAAGTTTTTTTACATCTTATATGACCCACATCTTAGGTAGCTTTCCGAAACGTCTTGTATTCTTTCGTAGATAATATTAAATGTATTAAGTACGATTTTAATATGCATGTTTTACTAGTGACTTTTGTTTATTTATTGAAACGTATGTCAATCCGGTGGAGTTCCACAAATTAAATAAAAATAAATAACAAATTTAGTTTCAATCTTTCAGATTTAAAACGCAAAAACTGTAAAGTTATTTTTCTGCTAAAAAGGTCTTGATCCCTAGGATAAATGAACAAAATTCTTAAAATTACATTTGTTACCCAACAGTTCACGTTTAATTAGAGCACTTTTCTCATCCTGCCAAAAGGGTAACCAATAATTCATGATTTTCAATCAGTGTACGCAGGTATATAAGTGTCGCAAACTCTGTGGAATAAATATAGAATAAAAAAAAATTGTAGACTAAGCTGCCGTCGCCATAAAAATTAATTAAATCTTAGGTATACCAAAGGAGATTTTTAAAATTTTCGAATAATTCTTTATGCAAATGGGTTTATTTCGTAACACAGACACATTTTCCTCTACGGAAGCTTCCAGTTAAAAAACGACAATTCGTTTAAGCAGTTGTAGAAATGTATCTGTCAAGATCCGGCTTTTTTAAGTTAACAATACCAATAGAAATCTGAAAGCTTGTTTAAATTTTATGAGGGCAATAGAAGTTATTTATAAGTGTAACGCACCATTACAATTTATTTAATCCAAGCCCAATGACTTAACATGCTTTAATGGACCGTATAAATGCTTAGTTTCCTTGTTTAATAAAAATTAAGCTCATTTACGCAGTTGGAGATCCTTTTAGTACTTTACATTAAACTTCACCATTTCGTAGGTCGAGGGCTGTTAACCTTTATTTTTTTTAAATAAGAAGGAGAAAGTAAAAACATCGGCACTTGAATATAAAATTTTAGATAGATACTCTCAAAGTTTTTGAACCTGAAACTACGGTTTTTTTGGAACAATTCGACTGTTCAAAAAAGAGTAAAAATTACATGCGCTATGATTTTCACGCATTCTGGCACGTCTGCTCTGAAAATCTTTAAAGCAATCAATGTTCAGTCGACACGCACGGTTTATGCATTTACCACTTCTACGTGGTTTGTAACAAATCTAAATAGTTAGTGGAACAAAGATCATTTTTGCGCACGAACTTGTTCTAAATGTATAGAAGTTTTTGCAGAATTGTGTAACGGTTGCTTGTAATTTTAGCATACTTCTTCATGCAAATAGCTGAGGTTCCCTCGTATTCGCGAGTTTTTTTAAATACATACTCAAACAGGTTGTAATTATAAATTAATTTATTAAAACATTTTGGATCTGTTAACATAAAGAAATAATGGCATTCTTTACGTTTATTTATTACAGTTTGATATACTAACAGAAAACCTTATTTTAACAAATGCTATAAATTTTTTTCGAAATAAATAATCGTTCTTGTTTTTTTAAAGTTTTCAGCTATCATAACTTTTATTTGGTGATAATTAAAAAGATTTCGTCCTACATAAAATGTTTTCATCAAAAAATTAAATCGAGCTCGTTTGAAATTATCTAAATTGTTTTAAGAAGTGTTTTGGTACGTGCAAAGCCAATTTAGCACGTTTAACATAATAACTACATTAAATAATGATCGTGAAAAACGTTTGTAGTAAACCTTTACTGTAAATAAAACCACCAATCATTTCAGAATGTTTTAACTAAATAAGTTATTTAATACAGATATGTCTCGCATATTATTTTTACAGTTTTTAATTTATAATAAATTCAAGTACTTGTTGAAACTGTAAAGATAAATCTTGACTTTTTCTATAAACAGTTTTAAACATTTCTGTTGAGACTCGATGCACACGGGCACGAAAGTACGCGACGGTTATGACACAGTTAACGCAACGCTAATACTGCAGTCATATAATTATTGTATAACTGTCACAACAACCACGTTCATGAGGGCGCTTGCACTCCTTTCTCGTGCTAGTAGTGTGATTACCTCTGAAAAAGTCCTTCACATTGTATAAAAATGTGTCGACAGTAAATCGTGGCGCATTTCTCAATAACATCGACGTTTGCTGTTGAAGATACGCATCGCCCTCGGCGGACCAAGAATATCGCTGCCACTATTTTGAAATAAGACAGACGTATACCCAAATCATCGGTACACTGAAATTTATCAGAAAGTATCAGAAAAGAAGGGTCGCCCAGAGGAAAAAAGCGCATACATAAAAATTGCAACCTCATTATTCTCACGCTTTCTTGAAACACATTATTCCCATTGTTGCCATCTGGGTTCACGACTTGGAAGTACCCGTCTCGACTATGAATTTTTCGTCTGTGCGTAAGTTTCCACTTTACAACATATTTATTGCAGGCAGTTTTATGCTGCCCGTTCGAGTTTAAACTTATGCTAGAGAATTACGAGCGTTCTCGATTATCTGCTCGAAGCTAGATTAAACAGGCATTAAGATTTACGTCCAAGTCAACTTTTTCTTAACTAGTATATTACATTGCACAAGTTTGTAACGACTTGATTTGTCATTACGATAAAGTCGGTAGGCACGTATGGGAAATCCGAGTATCAACCGCTAGGGTCAGTGGAGCCGGGTGGTTTTATTGGGAATTTACAGCAAAATATTTGGGCCACACTATATACGTTAATCAAGTAGTTGTCGAAATAGGTATGAGCTACCAGTTTAAAATCCAAATGAAAGGAAATAAAACTGATCTTTGTGTATGCCTATTTCCATAATCCGATATTTACAGCATTCTATTAAATGTAAATCTTTGATACTTATTAATTTTTAGTTTCAAGAAGATCTAAACTTAAAAAAGTGATAAGAAAAGTGGCATTTAATAAAGGCGTTCCCATGAAATTCAGATATGTAAAGAACAATTTACACTGACGCAACGAACATTGTGCATAAAAAATGTCGAATATTCTAATTTGACAGACAATTTATTAAAAAACAGAACATTAAATGTGCGTTAATTCTCTGTTCCATTCTATATAAACCAAAAGAAGTTCAATAACTACTATCTCAGCACTCGGCGCTTAATATAAAAAGGCAATCTAAACATTTACGAATGCGTCTGCACTTAACACAAATGGTGATCAAGCCTTTAGCCAAAATATTCATAGACAAACCGTTTAATTTTTATTCAAATACTTTACGCAATTACTGGAAGCTTCGTTTTTAACTGCAATAATTCATTTTTAAAACTGATCTTGACGATTTAGTTTCGACTGCAATTACTGTCAAATAATTTATTCCAGGCAATAAAGTTTTACCTTAGTGGAACCCAAAACAAACACCGTTAATTATGGAAAGTTTAAAGATTCGCCGTTAGCATTTGTTCAACGGCAGTTATAAAATAGAAGATAACTTATAGTAGCCCAAAGTAAAACTTTAGTTCGTTCTTAATGTTTTAATTAATAGCACGTAAAGTGAAGACCTACGGAATCTTTAGGGATGTCCACAAATAATGGGATTCGCAGAAATGGGAAACACTTTACATTTCTATATACTAAAAATTTGG
>JAHWXV010762644.1:0-10244 GCA_024586415.1 Phrixothrix hirtus | reverse complement strand
ACAGTGGCGCCCAAATTTACCGACTTAGACTTATTTTCCCGACAGTGTTTAGCTTTGCAGTATAGGAGAACCACGCCTCGCTCCACTGTAGCTTTGCCGGGCGTCGCTAAAACACTGGCATTTCTGCCACATGCGTTATTGCGATTTCGTAGTGTGACATAACATTACTCCACAAGCCAATATACCAAGTTTATACTTGACACCAATAAACACACAAACATTAATCGCAAAAAAAATACAGATAGATAGACAAAAAGACATTCTTAACAACTTAAACAACGTTAAAGATGCGAATTTTCATAATATTTCTATTACTTCTATATTTATAAATATTGTAATTGTTTTATTAACTATTAGTTTTATATTGTATATTGTTTGTAAACGTAACTCCCTCAAAAAAAGATTTATAAAATATATTTATGCAAAGAACATATGTGCGCCTACAAAATTAACACCATCTAAAGTGTGAACAAACATTTCATTGAAAATTGAACTAATTTTCGTATTTAATTTAAAGAATTTTTACAAAATTATTGATATATCTTCGGTGGGAGGAGTTATGTATTTATAAGTGTAGATTTTACTTTTATTAAATAGCAACTCGCCAGAAGGTAATAAATACTTAGAATTAGATTAGATGGGAGCTTTTAGGGGTATGTTGATTTGCAAACTTAGAATCAGTCTTGTAATTGCTTCCATTAGAACTAGTTGTTTTAGCATTAAGTTAATACTTGTACTCTAACATTTGTAAAGTGTTGTAAAATAGGCCTTTTTATAAAGTGAGCGTGTCTCACTATAGAACTAGCTTTTCAAAAACATATAACTTGTTATATTTCTTTTTACATTCTCTTACGTATATGAAATATAGTATAGTGCGTGCCTGCATACGTGTGTGCATGCGTGAGTTCGCGCGTACATGTTTGTGTGTGTGTACGTGAGTGTGTATCTATTCGATCTATATATCTCGAAAACCAAACATCGTAGAAAAGTAAAATTTCTTATATAAGTTTACTATTACCTTCTCACTTCCACGTAAGAATTTACTTAAAATGCAATGACCGGAAATGCCACTTTATTCTTGCGATTTTTAGGTTTTTTACAATGTTTTTGAAAACGGCTTTAACGATTTTTTTTAAACTCGCCAAGTTTATTACGTCTGTAATGCTATATTACATGAACTAATTAATTCTCTTAGAAAATTTGTTGAAGTGAGTTATTGAGAAAAATCTCTAGAGGTTTTGTCTAGCGAGTAACTTGGATGGGTGATCGTTCCAATTATCGTCCTCAAAATAAATATAAATTAATGTTATAATGATTTGTGTGTATTATTTACATACTTGATTACTTTTTATTTAAATGTATAAAGATATTTTTGCTTTAAATGAGTACAATGTTTAATTATAAAAGTCTTAGTACATGTATAAAGAAAATTATAAATGCATGAATTATTTATGCTTTTAAATTAATTTTAGAGTTTACAATTTAGGTGTATAGGAAAGTCGCTAACGTCAGTAAATTGAAATTAAATTTAAAATGTGTAAGAGAAAGTCGTGTGTTGTCTCACAACAGATTTTTGTTAATAAAAAGATTATAAAGTTTTTCTCGAAATTAGTACGAAAATGTCATATTAGAAAATGGTAGGTCATGAAAAACATTGACATTCGCCTAAATATTAAAACTGTAATCTGTACCTGGCAAGCCATGTATAATCCAAATGCAGAGTGGCTATTTAAAAGGTTCTTCTCTTATTATTCACTTGTATGTAGTAACGACAAATAAATTGTTAGTTACAATCAAGTTGATAATGACACACAACCAAACATAGGACAATTAGGAAAAACTCGACACGGTTGAACTTTTTCACCAATGCAGACCAGGTTTCCGAACTCTACTTTAACAGGCATCTAATTTTTAACCGTAATTATTTTACATATTTAGTTAAGTAATTTCTGTGTTTCCGGAAAGACGACAACCACACAAAATAATTTCTAATGAGCTAATTTTGGCTTATTTGATGAACTAAGACCAAAATCATATGCAAAAGCAAATAAAGAAACTAATGAAGTTGTAATTTATTATGCGGTGGAGAATCAGGATAGCACTTCTTGCCGCGAAATTGAAGCTAACGTAGGGATTGCTTAAAGTGAAATTCAGAGAGTTTTAAAAAAGCGCAGATATACTCCATATAAATGTAATGTAATATAAGATTTATACCCCGGACACACAAAAAAACGAGTGACATTCTGTAGGTGGTACCTATATAAACTGCAGGATTCCGAATTTTGGAAGGAGCGTTATTTAGTCTGATGAAAGTCGAATTACTAGTGACGGACTTTTAAACTGAGACAATTGTAGATCTTGGTCTGATCAAAGTACTCATGCCACTATAGGGCGTCAACGTCAGGGTCGTTTCGCTTTTAGCGTGACTCATTTTATCTTGGGAGGGAAGATAGCTTTTCATATTTTCAATGATACTCTTAATAACAATCTGTTTATGGCAATACTGGAATTACGTTTGCCAGGATTATCAGACAATATCCCACTTACAAATTTGAGAAATATATATTATCAGTAAGATGGTGCACCTGCCCATAATGTTCAAATTACAAATTATTTGAATAAACACTTTCGTAATCAGTGGATGGGTACAAATAGATCTATTAAATGACCAGCAAGGTTTCCTGATCTTGTTGATTTAATTTTTTTTGTGTGGAGATATATAAAAAATAAACTTCATAAAAATAAATGCAATAATTGGGAAGCGTTGTTAATGGCTACTCGAAATGCATTTGAGGAACTGCAAAGCAAGACTTTATTTTATTGGGTGCAACTGATAATTTAAGGAAGAGATGTCAACTATGTTAGCCGTGCAATTAAACAAAGTTTGAACGGTATTTGTAACATATTATGCTTTTGATTGAGGAAATCGTTATAATATTTTATTAATAAAAAAAGTATAGCAAGTTATATATTTTTGAAAATCTTAAGAAACAAGCAATTTTTTGAATCCATAGCTACCTATCAGAAAGCTGATACCACCAGCAAATTTAACAGAAAAGATCTATTGGACTAAGTAAAAATCTTTTCAAAAAAATACAGGGTACTCTAATAATTAATAGTCCTGGTTTTCTGAAATTTTTCAGTTTTCAATAATATTTCAGAAATGGCAGTAGTTATCGAAAAACGGATTTAACCATGATGATTTCCTCAAAAAAAGTAGCCAAAGTTTGCGAAAACCGCAATATCTTATCTGTAATGACAACCGAGATATCATGGAAAAGCCTCGAAATTGGGATACCTTGTAAATTTAATATAGGAAATTGGTAAAGAATATTTATTATTCCTTTGGGATGGTAAAAATAATTAAACAATAAAATTTTCTTCTGTATCACTTAAAAGCATTTGTCTTTTTATAAGATCTATAGTAAAACCCGTTAAAAGATTGTTAAGTTACCGAGGTAATTTAACCGTACGAAGGTAGTATAATAAATTTTCATAAGATGGGAATTTTAATGAACGATTGGCAAAAATATTCTGTCTATTAATTTTTTAATTTAATTTTAGGGTGGAAACTCTTAGATTTTTATTTAAGATAAGCTATCTTGTATTCTATTTATTTGTAATCAAGAAAATCCTTCTAATGGAGTTTTTTAATGAATTTAAACTTGTTGTGTGTTCAACTATTACTGCTAATGTAAATTAGTAAATTTATGATTTAAAGAAAGCACACTTTGGTGCTGAAATACAATTTATTATTTAACGCTATTGTTAGAACTTAAAAATTTTTGACATTAGGCAATAGGTCTAAGTTATTAGGTTAAAACTATTACAAATTACTCTCATTTATATTTACCTTTCGATTTTGTGAACTACCATTATAAAAAACTTCCTAATGGTGCATGGACATAATAATATATTTATTATTGATTTCTTTTCATTAAGAATGAAAATAATAAAAATTGTCACTATCGATCCGTTATTAAATATTTGATATTATTTGTATACCGTGTATATTCTTTTTGTTGACGTATAGATTGGTCATCAAAGATAGGACATAATAAATGAATTCTAATGAGCACAAATTATAAGCTGCAGCATTAAGCAGTAAAATATAACAAATTTGTGTTCAATTTTGAAATTTTGTAAGTGCTTCGAATACCTATACTTAATTAGTAAGCAAAATAATAAAAATAAAGAAATTGAACAGAAGATCTCTGATTATGGAATTATATTTAGGAACATAATTTTCACACTCTAAATTAAATCCTTTAGAATGCGAAAAAAATTGACACTTAAAACAGTTACTAATCATACTTTTAAGAAGTATATGCATTGTAAAGGTAACTCACGTGCATCTTGTACTATTCGCTCTTTCATATAAAGGCTCTTCTAAATCAGGCCTAAATTAGATTTTAATATAATGCCAACAAATTGATATAAAAATTCGTCGACTTCTTGTGATTAATACAAGTACTAAATTAAATTAATCGTAACGTATAGCCATCATTGCAATTTCACGCTATACACGTTTTTTAAATCTAAATTGATTAATGACAACATCATGAGTCGCCCATTCTAAAAAAATTAATAATTTCAACAGCATGTATTTTAAGCAAACAAAATTTAAGATTAAGCATTCAATATATTGGAGGTTATTTCTAAATACAATATATTAGGTTTTGTTGTTATTTAGTAATTGATATGCTGCTGGGACGTTTTAACTAATGGTACGCATCGTATAAGCTTTCAAGTCAAATTTACGTTAAGTATCGCCGTTTAACTGTTCAAGCCCCGCTTTCCCGAAAGTTAAATAATAACTCGTGTCTAAAATGGAATAGCCCGATTATAAAATGTATGAAAATTATTAATCCTTTCAGAATATTTTAGCAGGTTCGTTTCCATCCTAAAAATAACTTCAATAATTGTAATCCTTGTATTAATGATGGATAAATATGCTTCCTCTAAGTTTTTTTCATATCAATATTTATTTTAGGTGTAAAGTTATATAATCATGTACAAATGCAGAAAATAGAAAAGTCAGGATTACTTCCTGGAATGCACAAGTACATAGCCGTTTACATTTGTATTCTATCATGGCAGCCCGCACAATAGGGACATATCCCTTATCCGTCTAACTGAATAGAGGAAACATTACACTAATCAAAATAACACAACTCTACTTGACACCCTGGGCTCCCATTTATATCACATGAATGATGAATTACACGAAGATAAGATAAAAATACGTGCGCGGAAGCTAAATAGGATCGTCTTGCAGGGAAATGAGTTACGTCGATTACGGATGACCCACGCTGATTTTTTTACTATGGAATCTGAACCTTTCCCAAAAATCAATTCTCTCTTATTTACCGGCTATGTTTAGATTTTCTAGCATGATGTAGTACAAAATGTTATTAAAAAGTCAGTACATGAACGAGTGTACTACATTCAGTTAGTAGAAAATGACGGGGCAACCTTTTTTATCGATCACAGAATCATTACGTGAAATCTACGAATACATTCACGTCTAAAAATTAACGAAAAGACAAAAAGAATGTTCTTAATCCCTAAAAAATGCAAATGCTTTTTCGTAATCATCACAAATGTTTTACCACTTGAATTTTAAAGTCGTTGAATTTCAAATTCGACTTTATAGCCATTCTTTTACCAATTATTTCTTAAATTAACTAATTTCTAACTTTCATAACATATAACTTTTTAGTTTGGTTACTATTAAAAGAAACTTGTGCTTATTAGGTGTATATATTCGCTAAATATGTGAACTTTTTATATTAAAATTGCTACTAAATGAGCTTTTAGATATTACGATTATTTTATTTCAAAAGAGAATTGAATTACTTGGAGTGTTCGGTATTTTTCAAATAGTTTTACTGGTATTGTAACCCTACAAAGCGCGCCTATTTAGAAAAAGGCAATGACATACTAGTGCACTTCAATAGAAAGAAAATCGAATAAAAAGTAGACTGAAATAACACCAACAGAATGAGCGACAAAGACAAACTTAAGAGTCTGTAGTCCGGAACAACTCCGATTTTAGTTAAGTCCGGAGGGACTAAATGTACCATCTTCATGCATACGCAATCGTCTTAACCTCCTTCTCGTGTATTAAGCCATTACGCAATATTCCCATCCAGATCTCCATTATATTAGCATATTCAGAGCCATATACTAGCAACTGCGGTTTAAAGGGTGCCACGAACCGCTATTGAAGCTGGTTAGTCTTTAATTAAGAATTTAGCCTATTACCACAACTGCAACTTCTTAATAATTAACGTCAACTCTTCTGAAATCATATTTATGTACGTACAACTTTCAACTGTTTCATTTCTCATATATATGTTCTGTAGTATAGGCGTAGAAATTTTATATATGATCTGTAACTTTAACTTATTTTAATTCAGAAACTCTCCTAATTGTGTTTCATAGGACAAAGCATAACTTAAAGTAGAAAATCCTCCTTATATTCGCTTCTATTTAACTAAGCTAGCGATATGCGCATAAATAATGAATGAATTCTTTGTGTAATCTCCAAATAAAACAATTTTGTGCCACATTTTGCGTCTCTATAAGTTTAATTAATTAAAGGTTACGCTAAGATTACATATAATTGGAATTTTAATTTTGTCCCCTGGCTTCAACAGGCAATAGAAAAAAGTAGTAAAGCAAATTAAATAACACAAAAAATGTTTGACATCAAATTTAATTCTTTCTTAAACACAAAAGCTTCAGAATTATAAACCGTTTCGTTTTTGCTGTATAAAGATATATGGCCTAAATTGTGCTGAGTTTGAGTGTTTTTATAAACATACCTCTTTATAAATCAATTACTAATAAAATGTCGTACTAAACGCAAAACAATTTTAGAGTACTTAGTTTACAACATTTTTAACAATTAATAATATCTAAAATTGCCAAATTTCCATATTCTAATAAAAAAAGGACATCTAAGTCTCGCGTCCTATTAGACTTTTAAAATTTTTTTTAGAGTATTCGAGAGGAAATATTGGATTGGTTAATAATTTATTGGTATTTTTGAAGCTTCTATAAGCTAGTAGGACTTTAAAAACATCTTGAAGTGCCAATCAAAAATTGGGGTGGGAAATAATTCAAACTCATTCTAGAACTTTTTTACCAATTAAACATTTCTTATCCAATATTATTAAAAAACAATTAAAAGGTCTAGTAGAATTAGCTGTCCACTGTTTTTATTAAACATGGAAGCTTAACAACTCCGCACATTCAGAATACCGCAAGCTAAACATAACTAGAATTGTATTGCATTTTGGGCAGTAGTTTTTCAGTAATTATTTATATAGCCTTTTGTTTGTAAATGTTCTCTCAAAATTAGCAATATTTATGATGTAATACTTGAGCGAAGATAAACAATACAGTTTATAATGATAAATCTTTATGTGTACCCTTACCATACATTTTACGATCCGGACTTGAGTATTCCTAAGTTTCAACTTTATTTAAGTATATACATATACCTATATGTGTGTGTTAAATATGGTTCCTTGAATTTTTTGACATCATTTTATACAGTGTTGCAGCTCAATTCCCGTCTCCTATAGCTCATAGAAGAATCAACCTAAAAAATTCTGTCAACGGTAGATGTATACAACAAGTTGAGGGGAAAACTAGAAAAATAATATAAATTATACAGTGTGCCCCGAAAAGTTGTGGCATACCAAAATCCCGTGTTTTCTAATGGAAGACCCCATATTTTATTGTGCTTAAGAATTTTACATGTACATAATACAACCATATCACAGTGGTTCCTCGCGCATAGTAGAACGTGACAAAAATGTATATTAACGAGTAGAGCGTTTGAAATGAATGAAACCGTTAATTATAAAGCAAATAATTTATGGTTTTATAAATATTAAATAATTATGTATAGTTAAACTAAAATTTAAAAAAATAATAGCAAAAAATATTATCTTTTATTTATTTTATTCAAATTGCATTAAATTTATTAAACTGTAACGATTTAGCAGTTACCTTAATCATTTTTAACACTGGAGCGCTCGCGCGGATTACTATTGTAATCCAGCAGGTTTTGGTTTCCTAGTATTTGAGGGTTGGCAACACCCAGAGCCGTGAACAGTCGTCCATCTTCCCCTTCCACTACCAGTATAGTGTTAGTAGAGTGGCGGTGCCTGAAATGAACGCATTGATTTTTAGTCGATTTTTATTTTCATCTGGATTACAATTGTAATCCACGCGAGTATTTACGTGACTATTTGGTTTTATGTATTAGATTTAAATTTTCTTAATGTTATCCCTAAATATTAGTCTTTTATTCGTTATAGTATGCAATTTTGTTAAATATTCGTATATAAAAGATGTTGGAACAAGAACGAGAACAGTTGCGCCAGTGGCTGCAAGAAATAGAAAGTGACAGGGAAAGTGTCTTAGGAGTAGAAGATGAAAATGAAATAGAAGAACATTTTATTGAAACACATAATAATAATTCTGATGAAAGTAGGAGCGATTATTTGAAAGAGTATGAAGAAGAAAGAAGCGAGGCAGTTCAAGCAAATAATCTTCATAGAGAATTTTACATTGGAAAGGACAGAATTACAAGATGGTATGTTGATCCTGTGCAAGGGAGAAATACACGAATTCGACACCACAACATAATTCCTACTCTGCATATACCTGGTCCTCAATGTGAAGCTAAAGGGGCAGATATTCAAATAAAAGCTATCGAGTGCTTTTTGAAGACCGATATAATACAGAAAATTGTAGCAAAAACCAACATCTACATTACTAGCAAAACGAAGCAACATTATTTACGTGACAGAGATGCAAACATAACCGATGAAGTAGAAATAAGAGCACTCATTGGTATTTTGTACTTGTGTGGAACACTGCATGCTGGTAGGAGAAATGTTATGGGTATTTGGGACAAGAATAACGGTACCTGAGTAGATGATTGTTATGCAACTCTTAGTGATAATAGATTTAGGTTTCTAATACGATGCTTGCGCTTTGATGACATAATATGCCAAGAAACCCGAAGAAGTATTAACAAATTAGCAGCATTTCAGGAAATTTTTGAGATGTTTGTGAGTAATTGCAAAAAAATATATAAACCTTCAGATTACCTTACGCTAGGAGAGCATCTAGTAGGTTTTGGGGTCGATGCTCTTTCCGACCAGCGAAATGTGGCATCAAGGTATTTGCTTTGACATCAGCAAATAACTATTATACATCTAATCTTGAAATTTGTTTAGGCGTTCAGCTTATTGGTCCATTTCAGTCCAGTAATGCATCTAAAGTTGCGGTAAAACGTCTTGTAGATCCTGTAGCTGGGTATAACCGTAATATTACGGCTGATAATCGGTTTTTGTCTCTACCAATTTCTAAAGAGCTATTACAAGATAAGTCACTCACTTACATTGGAACTCTGAAAAAAATAAAGCGGAAATCGCAGTATTTTTCTTAACCAATAAAAATAGAGAAACGTACTCAACTATTTTTGAATTCCAGAAAAACTGTTGCTTAGTTTCTTATGTGCCCAAAAGAAACCAAGCGGTATTTATGATCTCAACAATGTACAACACAAAGGCTATTGATGATAACAGTGGTGAAGAAAAAAAACCAGTTGATATCACTACATACAATGACACTAAATTTGGAGTAGACGTATTGGACAAAATTGGACAAAACAACTTAAGAAGATGGCCACTCACTCTTTTCTTCCGTGGTTTAAACGTTGCAGGAGTGAACGCATTTGTGATTTTCAAGGCAAATAACGGCAATGCTATGATCAACCGTTGGAAGTTTTTGCAAACTTTAGCTTTGAATCTAATGAAACTTCAAATGCACAGGCGTATCAATCTCCAAATGATACCAAAAGAAATCAAACATCACGGAAGAATGTTGCTAAAGATTGAAGAAAACCCTGCTCTCCCACCACAAAATGAAGGATCATTAGGTCGATGATATTTGTATGGAAGAGCTAGAAACAAAGGTACACAAAAAAGATGTTTTAGGCGCAATACCTGGGTCTGCCAAGCTCATTAACATAGCACTTGCAATGAGTTTGATGACTGAAATACTAAATAATATATATCCAACTTTGACGTTATTCATACATGTAAATATTTAGTTCATAAGTAGGGGGCGGAATATATGCAAAGTGCATATATATGAATTTTTTGCATATTTTGTAAATTTTATAATGAAATGCATATTTTTCACAAATTATTATT
>JAHWXV010762627.1:0-14741 GCA_024586415.1 Phrixothrix hirtus | reverse complement strand
TTGATTACAGCCTGTTTGTTTTCTTTCCAATGTGCATATTTATTATCCCCTTAAACAAATAGGATACAACGGTCACTATTTTCACTATATAATTCTTTTCGATTTGGCGGAATCCACCGTCTGGCGCCCTTATGTATAAACCGTAGCATGGTATTTAAGCGCAGATCTAACGCACCTCCTGTAGAGTCTCAGAACTGGCTGACATAACTAATATCCCGTTATAAGAACGGGGTAATAGGCTACAAGGTTTACCTATTTGAGATTGATTGGTAATAATAAATAACAATGTTGTTACTTAATTTTTATTAATGTAAATTTAAACGTTTTCGTTGTTATAATTGATAATCCAATGAGAACATTATCAAGTATTTTTCTTATTAAAAGATACATTTGCTGTTATGATAATAAAGTGTGATACGGTTTGTTAAAATATTACAATGGATCCCTTTATATACGTATTAAGGTTTATCAAACGATAATTAAATCGCATTTCCCTTAACATATTCTAGCTTAAAACGTGATTATTATCAAGTTTAATACGAGGGGTGTTCGTAAAATACGTTCTGTTACGCTGTTGAAAACAAAGGAAATTTATTTTTAAATAAATTTATTAGAAGAAATGTCATATCCTAAACTACCTTTTAACATAATTTTCAATGTAACCAATATTTGAATTCCCTCTTCACAATATGAAACAGCCTGTTGCTCAACATTTTTGATATTGCCGTTGTTATCAGTGTTGACTGGAAAGCAACAGATTCAAATAAAGAAACAAGTTAATTACTGGATACTACATCAGATGGTTGCCCACTTCATCCCTTATTGTGCACAATTTTATATCATGCGTTAAACTATATTGCCCATATTTTCACCCTTTCATTTTTACCGTAAATTTTACTGCTGGTTTCACCTTTCTCGCATTAAAAAAACCGGACAACAGACCGAATTTCACAATCGCTGCCTTACAATGCATACAAACTACCCGTAAATGGCAGCACTTCGCTTGTAGTGCCGCACAGCGGCTCCTAAAGAGATCTAGCGGCCATATTTGAAAACGAAATTTTGTTTACAAACAAGCATCGTATATTACTGAAAATACAAATAACCAAGGAGGAATTGTTGTATACATTCACCAGGAATTCTTGAGGAATTCTTGAGGAATTCTTGAGGAATTCTCGAGGAAGTCTTATATATTTTCAAAACTTCATTACTGATTTTTGAACAATTACCTTCACTTAACACCCGCCAAAATATTCGCAACCAAACTTTGACGTTTTCAAGAAATCCTTCTTTTATCACCGCTTAGTCGTCGTTAATAAATTGCCCGATAACGTTAAAAATAGCGTTAATTTTAAATTATTTAAACATAACCTAAAGAAATTCCTTGCAGATGATATATTTTACAATATAGGGGAGTTTCTAGAAAATTTAACGTTTGTATAAGAATAGTTAATAACATGTTTTTAGAAATGTTATATTTATATGAAGAAAATTTTTTTAAATATTTATTTGTATAGTTTCCGGTATTTGTAGTAAATTTTGAATATGTATTTATATTAGGATTTCCCAGGAATTCTCTGGAATTTCTGGGGAATCCTTAGGAATTCCCAGGAATTCTTTGTATGAGGAATTCTTGCGTACAGTTAAATTTGGAACCCCTCCTAAATTACGTTCGTATGTATCTCGACATGATTATGATAAATTCTTTTTGTGCGAGACGCTGTCGACGATGTATAACGGCACCATTTGTTTTGTTCAGAAATAAGTAAATTTTTTCATTTATGGTATAACATCGCAGATTCCTTTAAATTTATAAATGAAAGTGTTGATTTTTTTAAACATTCTCGGAACCCCCAAAATTTGGCGTTGTTACACATCGAGCAAAGTACAAGCGATGATAGACAGAATTTGAGCAACCAAAGAATATACCAATAAAAACTATTTAGAAATGTTAGTCTAGTCAAAGTAATTACTACAATTGTTTACGAGGTATTTTCAAAAAATATTAAAGCAGAAATAGTCGTGAAAGAGCTTTGCATGCCACACTGAGGCAAGCCTAGCATACGTTAGCATGCATATGCAATTAGCGCAGAATATGATCAATGACGTCAACAACAATCAAAGGGTAAGCTGTTTTTGGAGTGGACGGAGTAGTTGCACAAATTCACCGATGCATAATAACAGGATGAGAGCAACGGACATCATATGAATCATTTGAATTGGAGATGAACTTGAATATTGACAGTAATAGTGGGTTAGATGGCTCTGGCGTCTGCAAAGATAAGGAGCGATGCTAGTACTTTGAACTGCTTATTCTTTAATATGTAATGAGTCATATTTCAGTAATTTATGTCGTAGAACGAAATTATCAACCCAAATTGTTTCTTTAGAAGCACTATAAAAACCTGTCGAAAATGATGAACAACAACGTCCACAAAAACTTTACCAGGTATATGAATTTTTAAAATTTGCCTAGAATGTTGAAACAAATTCTAATAACTTGCGATATCTAGAAGTCCTGGGTCAATAAATGAACAGGCAAAAGTGCTCTATTCATAAAGTTGGTAACTGTCACATTTAACAATTATAAGATCATCAAATTTTAGTGTGTTTATAATTGCCCTTCTTTATAATTTGAATTAGTAACTTTGCTACAATAAATTTGTCGAACTATCTACGAGTATCTCTTGCTGAAGAGGTCATAAAAAGATCGAAACTATATCCACCACTTTGGATTATAATTAGAAGTATAAAGTTTTACTAAAAGGAGATAATTTGCACTCCTATGCTAATTTAATATTAACGTCTTGTATATTTTTAATGTTTTACGTGTACGTTGTGAATAAAAAAATTAAAAAGTGTTTAATTAATTCCGGTAAGGCAATCTGTACGTCATAAAGATTGCGGACTTCTGCCATAATATAAACTGTTTGGATTTAATTTGTTTGTTTGTTAGTCTACGTGATTAATAATCCGCTGAGGCAATTTTCCCATTAATCAGTTTACTTGCCATTATTTATCTCTTAGGTCGCACTTTATCTATTACAATTGATCTAACTTTCATTTCCAAGGGCAATTATATAAAATAACAATTTTTACTAATGTTTCTAGAAAATTGCAAAATTTTTGTTCTCGACTAATAAAAGATAAGCATAGGCGTTTTTTAACAAAACACTTACTTTCCACATTCATTGTTTGAATAATACGTGCAAGGCTTTTCCTCCATTACGCATACTTCATTGGAAGAGCATCCTATATCTTGACAAGTGCGGCCATATTCTGAAACAAAACAAATATTTATAAATCTTGCATATTGCTATAACTTTTTTAATTTAAGGGTAACGACCTTTGGTCAAATTTTACAAATTATGCTTTTGGGTGGATGTAATTGTAGAACAAGATAACTAGTTCAGCATAAATTACAATTTATTTTGAGTAGGTGAAAAGATTGTAGTTTACAATGTAAATCAGTATGAACCAGCTTAATAGAACGAATTATGAACGTTTCTTTTTTATATATAAAAAATATGGCGACATTCATTGCTCATTTACGCACTTTATAGTTGCGTCCAGCTATGCTTACATTTTATATTAAATCGAGTTTGTTTCTGTTTTCAGGATTTAGTGCTGCAATATGAAATACACAGTAACATTTTTTTCACAAATTTCATCTATAAACTTTCATTTAATCCATTTTTAGACAGATTTTTATAATTATATTGTACGAGGGCTGTTAGAAAACTCAAGAAGTATCAAGAATTTCTATTTATTTTCGCATGGAGAAAATACCGCACAGCATTTATAATACTTTGTTTGCTACAAAATAGCTTCATCAAATTACAAGGAAAAATTAAAACCTAGAGATATTTTAGTTTTCTTAACGAGTAACTAGGCAGCACTGAATACGCCATGGTTAATTGTAACGCTGAGATGTCGTTGTGTGTCCATTGGCGGTGGTTTATTGTTAGCAAGAAATTAAAGCGCTGAAACATTTTCTTGCAGCAATAAGGTGAGACTCGAAACAAGTTGCATATCTCTGCGATGACGAGCGCTCAGGTAGGCCTTCCACTTGGAAGATTAGCATCAAAACAATTGGGCAGATGATTCGTCACGATCGCGGTCGCTATTAATGTTAATGCAAATGAGTTGACTATAAGCCACGGCCCTGCATATTTAATGCAAGAATGGCTACACAATTCGAACGCTTGTTAATAGGTGGATTAAGTACATGGAAATAAGGGGAGATTATGTGTATCATTTCGAGTGGAGTTGTTTTACTCTAACTTGCTGCGCGGTAGACCAATTCAAAACGATTCTATGCGAAAGAGCGCAGTACACGCCTGATGGAAAACATTACGAGTTGATTGTCGTTTCATTTCACTAAAATAATAAATGTAGTTTGTTTACAGTTGACGTTTTTAAACTGGATTCGATATTTTCAAATTTAACCAACATATATTTCGCGGTTCATAACAAAATAACGCCACTCTAACTTGAGCTATATGCAACTAATATTGAATACGTGCAGAAATAAATTATGTAGCTGACAACTTCTTAAGTGAAACGATTTTTAAATATTTTGTTGAGGTTCTTATTATTTTACAACTAATTGATGTATCTAGACAAGTTCTGGGTATTTAAGTAAATGAATCAGGAATTAGATTTTATAATAGTTGCAATTCGCTATATACTTTTATATTTTTTATTAATGCATTTTCAAAAAATACCCAACTGACGCCCATTCTAATTCACCCTGTAAATTTTGTAACGCACCGATCGTAAAACTGTACCAACACGTTACATATTATACACGAAGATAGTGCTTCAGCTAGTTCGAATAAATATCAGAGAGGGGCTTTATACTATATTAAATATCGTGTACTCTCAAAAGAAAGCAATTGTCAGGCACCACAGAATTATTCTTTCAATATCCAGAAACAATAATTAGTTTTATTCGCGATAAGTAGATAAAAGGATGGAGGACATTAATTAAATCTATAAATAAATATCCTAAATGTCATGAAATCAACAAATAAATATATCACAATTGTATAAATTTAAATGAGTTAGTCAAGAAAATAAATAAATACAGCAATGCACATTTATCAAGATACTTACGTAAGTTTTCTCATTTTCCACACAGCGCATAGTACTATGTAAAAGTATTAACTGAAGTTATGTAACAAGAAATTCAATTATAATTATGACATATTATAGGTTACTATTTCAGATCTAGTTATTCATAGAATGTCAATCAGAACTAGAAGTTTTGTTTTATGAATTCTAGGTGATAATATTAATGGAACATTCTTAGTAACATTTTCTAGAAGGTAGGCTACTAATAATACAAATACAAATTACTTAATAAAATACAAATTACTTTAATATTAGATGTTGATAACAAATTTTAACTTCTATTACCCCAGCCTCAATATGAATTGATGTAACTTAGCCAATTAAAGCGAGGATTGATGTTAGGAGAGACACGAGATTATTCAAATTTCCTAGGAAAAATCCCTAAAATAATTTTTAAGAGTAAATTTACAGAATAGCAAAGTTTGAAGTAATTCTCGTATATTAAACGTTAAGCTTACCTGCAAAATTGTTGCAGTGATTATTTAGAAAATGATGTGGTAATTTAATACCAAACTATTAAATTAAAAAAATTCAGCTATTTATAAAGCATAGTTTGCACAAAAGATATGTTAGAAAAGATTGTCAAATCTACCGTTATTTTTCCGATACACATGATAGAAATTAACTCAAGTTTCTTTAAAACCGCACATGCGTCTATGGTTAAACCTTATTGAAGCGTGAATAATGAATTTGGTAAATCAGAAAATGTTTAATGGTAGTGAATTAAATTGGATATTATTAAAATAAAAAAATGCAGACTCAGAAACAATTAAAGTTGAGGATAGAAATAAATTAGATGCAGAAAGTATCTAAGTAGAAAAAATTAATTTAGGAAAGAGAATTTAAATGGTTCGAAACTTAGAAACGGATGTTATAATTTATTACGTATTTGAGGTATAGTTAGTAACTTTTTCGGTTTTAAAATCGTAAATGATAGTAAAATGTGGATAACCTTTGAATTAATTAAGATTAATTAACTTGATCATTGTTGCTAGGTTTTTTCATTGTTTGCGTACAAATTAATTATTACTGCAAGTTCCATTTAATTTCTGTAGATAATTGTACACAATGTTTTCAAAAACGGATATTTTTAAGTATTAACAATTATAGGTTGAAATCAAACCTTGTGACCTTGAATGGCTACAAAAATTGTACTAGACTAGAAAACACGCCGATATAATTTTACATTACGTTACTTGATACATTTTGGAATTTCTCTATTCGACGCGTTTGGATGTTTATGGTTATTGTAATTGAAGCAATGATTCTAGTTGTAGTACATGAAGTCACCTTATTGTAATACTATGCACAGTATTTAATTGAAAACTGATTTAAAGTTCGATATCGAAAGAAGACAAGTTAATACTCAAAAAATTTAAAAAGAAAAAATGCAACGGCTACCTCAAGTTATTAAATACTATTACCGTTAAGTATTTTAAAATAAAAGAATAATTTACTTCTTGAGAAGTAATTAACTTTTCAGTTACTACTAATTTATTCGTTATTTAAAAGGATTTAGTTGACAGAAGAAGAAAAAGCCGAACGAGAAATACCTTATGAAAACTGACGCTAGACGTGTTACATAGCATACTCTCATATAAGTATGAATTTTAATCTCATTAAATTTAATCTAAAATAGCATATGCACGATGCGTTCATTTTAAGTAGTGCCGTTTTGTTCCTAGAAATTATAAATAATATTTATTTGAACGATGGAAGCCAGTACCTTAAAATTCTTTTTACAAAATTTCTACCTTCAGACACTTATCGTATCACATAATCAGCTTTTGCATTCAGTCTTAGAAATCAGCCGCCTGAGAAGAATCATTGTTACACGGTTGTTTTGACGTCATTATCGTCGTCGTAGTGATGACTGACAGTTGCTACTTTAAATGCGAAAAAAAGCGGTAGTCACTGAGAATGATGTCTGTAATGTACACGGAGTGATCTAGTTGTTCCGAGTTGGGCGCGTTGAGTAACGCAACATCCCCTACCTGCTCCAAATCATTGCACACCTACCATTTTGGTCTGAAATTGTTAGCTTGAACTTCGACTTCTTGGAAAATGTTTTGAGCCCCACTCCATTGACCGTTGTTTCGACTCCGGTGTAAGGTGAGACACCCATGTTTCATCAGCAATGACGATTCAGCTTAAAAAAACTGATTGCATTCATCACTGTACCTAGTGAGAACCGCCAAAGCATTGGATAGACGTGCTTTGCTTTGTGCAACTCAGTCGGCATTTTTGGGACTTAGCGTGAGTACAACTTCTGATAGTTTAAAAAGCCTGTCACAATTTTATATAGGCTGCTTCTAGAACTTGCAAAATTCATTAGATAGCCACAAAATGGTAAAGCGCCCACTCCCTGCCTCATCGTGCACGTTTGTACGGCATCCATTAAATGCCCCACCCATTTCCTCACCATATCATTACTCCTAGCATTGTCTGCGTATACTTCATTAATCTGTTGATTAATTTCAGCTGATTTTATGAATTACAGCCCGTATTCCACAAATCGCGAGGCTTTTAATGGTTTTAGACATTTTAAACACACATAGCAGATTATAAATAAATACCACTAATCGGATAATAGCGTTTGTGGCAAACTTAATAGATGCAGATTCATAGAATTAATTTTAATTTAAAACAATTTGTTTTAAACGGATAATAAATCATTGCATTTACATTCGGGCAATTTTAAAGTTAATAAATTATTCAAGTTAAGAATACTTTGTAACAGATTTACTAGAGTTGTTGAATCATGAATTATTTAAAACGGTAAACTTGAAATAAACTTCAGATTTTATTTTGTTATTGTTAAATTATTATTATTCTATTTTAGATACCTCGTGCATATTGCCAATTCTTTGTGTTATAATATTTAGAAGCTAATTTTTAAACTTTTATTTAGGTAGGATAATTCTTAAATAATGTTTAATTTTTAAAACAAGCCTAATACATATACAAAAATTCTGCATCGGCAGAGAGTTGAACTCGGGTCCTTGCACCAAGATGACACAAGCTCTACCTCTGACCTACGTACTGTATTTGCGTGGTACAGCTTACGCAATCCTAGGTTTTAGGATGTTCGGCAATCAAACTGTCGGAGGGATTAAGTCCCTTAGTTCGGACAATGAATGTACTGTACCGATAGATTATTACCTTAAAATGATCTTAATATGCTTTACTTTATTTATTTACTTTTAAATATGTGGATCTCACCAAAACTTTTATTTAATTTTCGACATATACCTGATAAGTAGCAAAGTTTGAATTTCATACATTTCTTAAGCGTCAAATTCAAAACACAGATAAATATAAAAAAAATGCCAAATAAATGCTTACATCTACAAATAGACTTACAACTTTACTATAAATACCGTTCTCTATACAAATTTCAGTGACCTGTTAAACTGGATCCCTTTAAATATTAAAATTTGCCCAAGTGGCCTTTGTTTTACCCTTTTTAAAAGTATCCAGCTGCAGGTATAACTTTGTTATAAGTAAAATTTACAATAATTTTAACTTTAAGTAAGAACATTATTACTAAAATTTATTTTAAAACTTCTTTTAAAAAATTTATTAGTTTTAAAACTTCAAAGGATTCTCACTTACGTTGTAAAATTTTGATTGTTGCTATTATCATAAGATTGAATGATACATTATCTTCTTTATGTTTATTTCCTTTCAAAACAGAATTGGATTTTTTGATTTGGATTCCATGCCAATTTATATTCTGGTTGGTAACTCTTCAATTTTCTACCTTTTTCGAGAGAAGCGCGTTGTTACATGAAAACTCCCGTTTTATAAAATTTTTGCTGACGGCGACCCGAACACTTTAATTTGCTGCTGTTATCAATCAGAGGTATTTTCAGTTTCAAATACTTGGATACTTACGCGAGAAGTGATTTATTCGGATTTTACATATTCACCATCAAAATGATCTACTTGCGAGTTTTCCGCTGGTTACTTACATTCATCACGTCGCAGCTACATAAGTAAGATGATTTTGTTTGTAACTTACGGTTTTTATAACTTTTTAAAATTCCTTTCCTGCTGCTGTTTTGACCAATCAAGGCTCTTAAAATTTCAAAAAAATGGCGTACGTGTCTTGTTGGAAAACCGTTTGGAGTTCTGTTAGATATTTTTCGTAACGTTCCGATGTTTCATAGCTTCGGTTAACAAAGTATATGACACCATAATTTTCTGAAGATTTCTTGCTTATGGGTTTACTGTTTGCAAGACCTTTCTGTTTTGAATATACAATTTGAATTTGTCCTTTCGATTTTTAAATTCTTTGCACTTTGAATTATATATCCAAAGCCGCGTTTTAAACGGAGCACATTTTACACTTCTCTATATTTTTATTTTATAGTCTGAGAACTACTACGGTTTTAACTTAGAAATACAGTTAGGTAATTTCCAACACCGCTATGGCAATTACGAGGCGTGTTTTTTAAGTAAGTACCGTTTTAAAATAAAAAGAACAAGTAAACATTCCTTAAAAAATTTAGTTTTACATGAAAGCCTGTACTTTAATCTACTTTTTTAGATAATTTCCACCAATATTGAGGCATTTATCGTATCGTACAATCAGCTTTTGAATCCCGTCCTCATAGAAGTCTGCCGCCAACTTCATAGAGAACACTTCTGGAAACTTGAGGAAATTCATCAGATAACGATGAAATCGTAAAGTGTCTGTTGTCTTTCACGTTTTAGTCAACTTTCTGAACCAAATCTCTAGTAACGACAGAAGGTCGCCCACTTTGTTCCTTTTTGTGAACATTCGTGCGACCATCTTTAAAATATCTAATCTATTTCCGTACCATTTCTTCATTCTAATGTTGTCTCCATATACTTCATTGATCTGACGATGAATGTTGACCGATTTAATGTTTTAACACTAAGAAAAGGATTCACAGCGTGTATTTCACAGTCGGTGGGATTCTCAACCATCGGGGCATTTTAAATAGTGACAAACAAACGTAAACACGGTATAATCTTTCGGTAATGGTGTCTGTGGCTTGCCAACAGAAGTATGTACATAGCGCGCAAGCGTAGAAAGTCTCCGCAGCGCTCACGATGGCAGAATTTGAAATCGGTACTTACTTAAAAAACACGTCTCGTACATTACACACATAAATAGGAATTCCGCTTTTCTGAGTGTTCGGAATCAATAGCTCAAAGCTAGAGCGTGCGTCATGTTAGCGCAAGGATCCGGCTGATTCAAACTTTTTATATTTGTACTAGGGGCCGTTTTTATATTTCTGACTAGGCACACTAATTACATATACACCTTTGTAACGTGTGTGACAGGTTACAAAACAATTGTCGCAATATCAGTTTTACTATCTGTTTGTGTTGTTACGTATAAAAATGAATAAAATCGAATATCGCGCTGTAATAAAATTTCTTATAATTGTCTTACCAAATTAACAATTTGCGAATAGTCAAAATTGGTTAAAGGTCGAGAATCATTGGATGGATGATCCCCGCTCAAGCCGCCCTGATGACGTGGTCTCTTCGGATGTTATTGAAAAATCCAAATGTTTGGTACAGAAGGATGAAAGAATAAAGAAACGACTATTAGCAGCATTATTAGGTGTTTCAGAAACCACGGTTTTCATGAATCCACAATAATGCCTTAGAATGGCAAAGGTTAATGTGAGGTAGGTGCCGCTTTTGCTTTTGCCGATTCAAATGCATGTCCGAAAACTGCTGTGAACAATTTTTCACGCTCTGTGGAGACAAATCGAATTCTATTATTAATCGAGTTGTCACGGAAGATGAAACCTGGGTCCATCATTTTGTTCCTGAATCTAAACAAAAATCTATGTAGTTGCATATTAACGGTTCCAACCCTCCCAAGAAGTTTAAAGTCACAGCTTCTGGAGGAAAAAATAACGGCAGCCGTTATTTGGGACAGTCAAGGAATTGCAATGATATATTATCTGAATAAGGGTAGCAAGGTAATAGTGGGAGTATTTTGCGAGCTTAATGCATCGCCTTAGAGTTTATTAAAGTAAAAAAGCGAGGAAAACTGAAAAAAGGTATCCTGTTGCTCCACGATAATGCACGAGTGCACAAGTCAAGAGTTTTAAAAGCTGCCATTGCTGAATGTGGTTTAGTAGAAATCGACCATACGCCTTATGGTCTAGATCTGGCCCCTCGCAATTATTTTTTAAAAAACTCTAAGGGGCAAAATTTAGGAACGACCAAGAAGCTGTTGAATGCCATTTTACGGACAATACAGAAGAATATTCTTATAATGGATTACACTTGTTATTGAACTGGTGTAATACTTGTATTCAAAAGCAAGGGAACTATATTGAAAAATACATTTTTGTTCTTGTTTGTATTTTGTTTTCATGCCTAGTCCGGGAATATAAAAACGATCCCTCGTATTTAGTTTGTTTTAAAAATTTTTAAAGTAAATAATTTTTTACATTTAATATAGCATTACGTTTCACTGTCATTCAAAAACTAAACAGAAAAATGCACAAAACCCGACCTCAGTTGATGGAGGCCGCGCGTCGTTCTACATGATAACGCTCACCAACTGTTTGAATACGGTTGGGAAGTGCTACCTCATCCTACCTACAGCCCTGACATGAGTTTTCCAGACTTAGATTTACTCCCAAAGTTGAAACAACCCATACGCGGGCATCGTTTTTCATCTTTAGAAGAGCTTTCCGCCGTAATTACCCGAGCCATTCATCAAATGAACAAAGACAGTGTACTAGATGGAAACGCAAAGCTTTCTACACGTTGGAACGTGGTAAATGAGAGCAGGGAGACTATATTGAAGGATTGTAAAGATATCATCTACAAAATAAACATGTAAGTAAATAGAAAATAATGTGCATCATTTATGAAATCCCCCTCGTATTATATATTATTTCAAATAACGCGATTTACATTAAAGCAAAATGGACATTTAAGTTAAATTAAGCATAAAACCTCATATTCAATTTATATCGATGTTGCAAAATAACTTTGTTTTACAGTTTAGTATTTTTTAAAAGGAAATATTTGGCGGGAAACGTAAATAGATCCTTAACAGATTTAAGGCAATGCTATTTTTAATTAAATAATAAAAACTGGCTAGTTTCATTGAAAACAATTTAACAGTTGCTGACAAAAATATTAATATCCCGGAACCCTGGATTTTAGAATTATAATAAACTCTCTTGGTTTCTGGATCAAAAGCGAGTAAAGGCGTTTCTTTAATCGTGTGCAAAAGTAAGTGTAAGTTTGACTGTGATTCGAAGTCAAGTGTAATTTGAATTAAAAAAGTGCATGGTAAATTTGCAATAACGGAAAAGGCAGTTCTCCAAAGAATATTAAGAAAAACGAGTCTGCAGTGGACAAGTTTAAGTTAGGCCGAGAAATTGGATAAGAAGTATAATAATACAGTATTAACGTTGTAAATAAATAAATAGACACTTAAAATTGGCACTGGTAATGAAAATTTTGAAAATACAAAAAATTTAAAAAAATTGAATTGCTATTCGAAGCGCGCTTATTTTCTAAGCGCAAAACTGTAAAAGGAAATTCATATAAGTGAAAAGTAAATTTATTATCAATTTTATTTAGATTTACCATTGCAAAATTAATAAAAGCATAGTTAATTGGAGTTGCAAACAAAAGAACCCGACTTAGTAGATTCGGTAATATTGCTGTTGCCAACCTTATGTTGCAATTTCAATAAAACAAATAAAAAGCAATTATCATTTAAATCTTACATATCGGTGTAATCTACTATAACCTGTTTCACAATTTTACTCTCATTATATTAGGTAGATGCCACAGAATAGTATATTACGATACAAGAGCGGTAAATGCCTTATAACAGATTGAGAAAAAGTTAATAAATCGAGACCTGAAGGGTTGAGTTTTATTAATTTTCGAAACCTGTTATACTAAAGCACTAAACGATCGTGTATCGTACACTATTCTTTGGGCTAGCGACAACTATCAACCAACTATGACAATTTATTATCAAACCTTTACTCCATTTCATAATAGTACTAGTACTGTAATGAACCATAACGTGCTTATTCTGAAGCATAATCGTGACATTACTATGACCATCACAATAGTTTGGCAAACACATCTAAATGTGACAATCAAAATCGCTGGTAAAAACAGGTCGGTAGCGTAAAAAGCATATTTGTGTAGTATATGTAGCGAACATACTTAATTTTGAAGATGTTTAAAATAAGATACGTGCAAATATAGTGGACCTTCTACGAAATTGATAAATCTAAGAGGCAAATTTGTGAAATGGAAATGTTCGTAAAAAAGAACACTTTATATTAGTATATTTACACGCATGATGCATAGTAGAAAACATGATTTTCAGTAAAACAAGGAGTTATTTAAACCTAATTTATTGTTCTATATTTACACAACTATGAAATTACGCGCATTTGTTGCTAACGGGTATTTCTTAAGTTTCGTTTAATCTAAAACTTAATATCATATTATAATAATAAGACCAGTTGAGACCGATTTTCATACTGGATTAAAGAGCCCATGCAATGCTGAATGATTTGTACAAGGATTCAAAATTTAAAAAGGGGGTTAATGATTAATAATGAGCTTATTACTCTGTGTATTAATTTTAGTTGTGCGTTGAACTCCCAAAAACTAGTTAACGAAAAATTTTCCACACCTTTTCATGAATATTTATTCATCTTTAAATTCGTTATGCACAATTTTATTACCTAAACTATGAGGAAAATAACAGCAAAATCTCGTTAAACATTTCGTTAATAGAAAATTTCGTAAAGTAGAAGTTCAACTGTATGAACATTTTTGTATCTCAATTAATATTAAAAACTAATAACAAAATTTAAAAAATTTATTTAGAATGAGTTTAACTTAATCTTTGCGGTTTCTTAGCAACCATTTTTATAAATACTTATATAGGTCAAAGTCAATATCTGAAAATTTAATACTTGGCTCATCTAAATACGTGGGAAGATATTTAATTTTAACACGTAAGTTTTGCGCTTAAAAATCAATTGTTTATCAAAAAAGTATTTTAAAAGCCATTTTTTTAAGTGCGCAGAACTTTGTATTCATTAAAATATTTAAAACTTGAAAATAATACATTTTAAAAAGGCCTATTTTCTTAAGTTTATTTAAGATGAGAATTAAGCCCTTCAAAATAATGATTCCTCTTTAAAAGTATTGACCCAGGTTGATTTACAATTTTAACATATGAAGTTAGTTCGGTATCAGGAGAATTGAATTCCTTGATAAGATCTTAGTACCGTTCAAAATCGAGTTAGAGTTGTGGCTAGTGGCTTTGTCTAGTAATCCAGAGATGTTGGGTTCAATTCCCGGTGCAGCTGCTCTGATACAGTGGTTATTTAAAATTATAGGGTTATATTCTGAAAGTTGAAACATTATTTCCACTTATTCCTAGTTTGTCTTTATTACACAACCTTATCTCTATCAATGCTTATTTATCGCTCTTCTAATTCTCCCTTGTGTGGAAGAATTGAAATAACACTGACTAAATAATATATATATATATATATATATATATATATATATATATATATATATATATATATATATATATATATATATCT
>JAHWXV010762590.1:0-10266 GCA_024586415.1 Phrixothrix hirtus | reverse complement strand
GCATACCCACGGTCCTTCGCCTTATTTAAATTTCGTTTGGGACATGAAACCCCAGCCCCAAAATACAGTTCATAAATCGAATCGTCCCGCTCTACATGTGTTTTGTAAAAACCCGCTAAATTTAAATGGTGTTATATCGCACAGTCATTGAACATCATATTTTAAATATCTTTGGAACGTTGCGTTTTATTGATTCACACATTGCTTGTTCAGCTTTTGAATTAATTTAAAGCCTTCTACAAAATATAAGTTTTTTGTTTTTTGCAAAGACTTGTTCTCAGCTAATTAATCTTTATTTTAGCAGCGTTTAATTCCATAATCAGAGTTTGGTATCATATTTTTAAATATGGCGAACGAAAAATAAAATATTTTTTCAAATTTAAATCCACTATAGGTAGAGGTGTGTAGTTCAATACAACAATGCCAAATGATGCAACTCAGAATTATTTGATACAAAGAATCCCGCCAAGATCAAAAATTAGTAGGAAATTAGTGCGAATGTGACCTTGTTACCAACTTTCTAGTTGTGAGTACACCATCCTTCCGATTAGATAAATCGACTGATGTCAAATGACGTCATTTGTGTATTTTGAATAATAAATGAGCAACAGTTTACACAATAAATGTTCAAACGATGGTAGTCGGTAAGATTCTGGAATATTCTAGAAGAAACCGCTTTGAATTATGACCGTCTTCAAACGACTTTTTAAAATCGTTCTCGTCAACTAATGTACATTTTTGCAATAAAAATTATATTTAACCACAGTTGTTCCATTTTATTATTCGAACTGACTATCAATAGGAATTATGTCGCATAGCTTCGACTGTGTCATCAACTATGAGGTATATTGCATATCATTGTACCGAAATAATCTAAACATAAAAAGAAGTTAACGCAATAAAAGTGAGTTCACGATTTCATTAGTTGCTACTTTTAATAATTTCTAACTTTAATATATTCACATAGTGTATTTTTAATGTATTTAATTGATTTAGTGTATACGAATTGTTTTTATCTTAAACATTATCTATTTGTGTATTTATTTGTTATTCTGTTCTTCATTGTTTTCGCAAGCGAGTTTTCTTAGTTCTGCCTCGACGTGCTACTTTGGGCTTATATGCAATTTCAAATTAATCAGCAAAACATGTCTGTAAAAATAATATCGTCTGGACCACTATCATTGAGTTTGCTTACTTTCATATTCGACGTTTTATTTTGAAAGCAGTGTTTTAAAAATGAACAGATCTTAGAGAATTGTCTGTCAAAAATAAAAGATCACATGTGACGAAATAAAAAGTCGAATCAGGAAAACACAAATGAAATCAAGAAGAACTCAATTTCTTTAATGACTATCATGGAAACGAAATTTCAAAGAAGAACCAGTGCATACCAAAATGTGTGAAGATAAGCAGTCGTCTTGGTATTTTAATTGAAATTGAAATTATTTTGTAAAATGTACTCTTTAGAAAACTTTTGGTCGCAGAATGTCTTTATGTTTGGAAGTTCTGGAAAGTTTTCTAGAAAAAATAAAGCTTTAGACAAGCTTTTTATTCAAGAAGAAGCCGATTTGCTTTTGCAAAAGGAAAATTTTACAGAAAATCATTTTTTTCCAACAAAAACTTTTCTTAATGCGTTTTTTGCAATAAAAGATATAACTAACTTCATTTGATGTACGCCCAAGGGATGCGGTTTCAAACCCAAATTTTTCAACGGAGAAAAATTTAAACACCATGCTTTCTAATCGGATAAGGAATCGTTGTGATGTTTGGAACATTAAAATTCCTCTTTGAGATAGAACTCCTCCAGGTTTGACAAAACTTTAATAGGGATGGCGAAATGACCATAGCAGTTGAGGCCATGTCGCATCATTTCGACTGCTACCAATTTTGCGGTATTACTATGTACCACTACAGAATTGTGTCCGGAAAAAATTAACACAATATGCGAGAAAAACTACAATCAAGTGCTTTGACGGGTTCGTGTCAAAAAACGTTTGAAGATTTCGTTTTCTTCTTTATTGTGATTTCGGCAAAGTTTGTTAGATGTTAGATGGATGCATGAATGTTTGTAATTGCAGGTTTTATGCAACTCAAATAAAGATTTGCACGAGGCGATACATAAATGTTTTTAAAATTTTGGAACACAACGTAACAATTTACCGAAACTTCTACTTGTCTATCAAGATAATTTGGATTGAATTTCTTCAATACATTTTAGTTCAAGTTTGGAAAGAAGTATGAGGGATAGGAATATAAAATAAAGTGCAAAACATTGTAATGAAATGGTGTGAGTGAATTCGTGGTTTTATGGGTTTCTTTGCCAAAAAACGTTTTGAAAAAATTCTCTTCTTCTGCCTTTCAACTAATGCTAAATTTTTCTCATTGTTAGTAAGTCGATGATTTGGACTCAATTTCTTCAATACACGATCTACCTCTTTAAATCACTAACATGTGGTTTTGTAAGTATCCCCATCGTGTTCTTGTATATATCAACTTCTGGCTTTCTGTCTCTACCTTTTACGCAATTTAATAATCGCTGGATAGGGTGAAAAAAGTTTACAGACTTTGGGCCTGCTCTTCTACGCTGATTATATCTCACGCCTACCTCTAGCCTTAGATGCTTCTCGTCCCAGCCACCTAACCGGTTTCCTTCATTCAAGAGAAAACCGGCTTTTGGCCAGAAACGACAGAGCGGAGGTAATCGCTCAGTTGATCCTTGCATCCTTAGTACGGATGGAATGGGAAAAGTTCGAACTTCAGTGCGGAAGTTGCAATTAATTCAATGGAGTGGGGTCTGATTGGATAAAATTAGTAAACAACTTCGTAGCGGATCCTAACGTTGGCTACAAGAGATACCCACCCGAAGGACGCCGTATATTCGACTCCTTCGTAAGGTATCCTTCGCGTTCCGGTTTTGCTAAAGTATCCACAATTAGGTGCCAATCTCACTGCCTCGGTGGATCCACCGTGTTCTTTATTCATAGGGGTAAATTTTATAACCTGACTCAGCGGCTTCGTTACCAACTAATCTGCTCGATAAAACTAATTTTATAATATAAAATGTATTCAAAATTAAAGAAACCAAAATTCTTAATTAAAATCTTTGACTAGATCTGGCGTCATTCATCCACAGGCTACGGTCTACCAATTGAAATAAATCAAATGGATGTTGGGCAAGAAGTTAAAAAATAGAAATATGGCTTGCCAAAAATTTTTGGCCGACCCCTCATTTAAATTAATTTCTCATTATTATATGCGATGATTTGAAGATTTTGAGGAGCACATTTTGAAAAGACGTTCACCTAAAGCAGTACTCTTTAGAAATAACACAAATCATTAAAAATTAAAACAAAGCAATAGACTTCGTTTCACTTAGGAAGTTGCCAGGCACGCTATTAGTTTGTGCGTCAACTATGGCGAATATTATTGCCAGAGGCGTAGGTTATATAAATCATATCATCTAAATAACAACGATTTTTAGTCATGGCACTTATTTTGTATTATCTGACTTTAATTCCAAAGTCCTTGAACAAAAAAGTCTGAAAATCAATTTCGCACCTACATTTAAAATACGTTTTATCCTTAAATACCTACACAAACTGCATGTAAAACTGCCGTAAGAACATCCAAAGGTTTCAATTATAACGGGATCCAATATCAGTGAGGTGTACTCAACAACCTTAAAACGCACACCCGCAACGATACAAAATGGACTACACCTTCTATTAAAATAAAATCTTTGTAAATGAACAAAATCCTAAACTATAAAAATGGCGCGAACTTCTACATACAGGGTTGTTGCCTTTTGATTTCACAGCTTATAACTTTCTTATTTTATAAGATACTTTTTGTTAGTGTGTGGTCTTTAAGTGTAAGTAAATATAAAATTCTATTGCCTACTATTTTCGGTTAAAAATATTCAACGTTCTTGTTTTAAGTACAACGCCCTATATATTTATCATGACAGAAAAGAAAACGGTATAAGTTGCCACGAAACAATTGCTTAATGGACACAACAAGTGTCTTCACTTTTTTACATCTCGAAATACCCAATTCTTGAACATCGTCTCGTATGAAAGAGGCTAGATGTGCCCTACAATAGGCTACAATGTGGATTTTACACACTTTTCTTATGTATAATTCTATCCAACTCTTGTGTTTCGTGAAAGTTTCCCAAGTTTTTTAATATTTTGTGTAAATTTGAGAATATTTTATAAGGCAGTATTTCATATATCAATATACATACAAAATAGTAGTTTGCTGGTAATTGTCATTTGATAGATGATACCATTGCAACATATTAGCCTTTTCTATACTAGTAAAGTTCATCACGCGTTATCTTTCCAATATTTTAAATGCAAATTTTCATTAATTAATCGCTTATTTTGGATTAACTTTTGTTGTGTGCATTGGGCAATTGTTTCATGGCAGCTTTTAAGAATCTGTGTTCTATTTAAACTAAAAAAGTTGAATATCATTAACTGAATATTTTATTTTTGCGTGAACTCCAAGGGCTCGCACTAACAAACGGTTTTTTCTTTTATAGTCATTGGGAAATCAGATCCGAAACAATTGTCTGCAGTTCTTTTTACGTGTGTAGGTATTAAGAGCGAAGCTCTTGTGCCATTTTATATAACCTAACTCTTTACCTACTACAATTTCAAAAATCAACATAAAAATTTAAACAATGTGAGAAATGCCTAGGACTCGGCGCATGCGTACTTTTTTGAACGAATTTTCTAGGCACTAACATATTAGTGAGGCGTACTCTCTGAACTAATGGGGCTTAGAAACCGATTTAAATGAAACTTTGCACACACAAAACATGGAAAAATAATGTACTCACGTATTACCCCCTTTTAGCTAAAGTAGGGGCGATAATTCGCTTTTATTTATTTCAAAAACCAGAGCAGATAGGAAAACATTTCAATTGATGCTTACCTTTACATTTAAAGAGCTTTCAGTTAATGTATATATCAATTCAGTAATGGCCTTCGGGGTAGGAGGAGTTTAATCTAAATATACGACAAACTTCGACGTAAAATTTGCAATTAATAGGGATGCATTTTTCATTCAATCAAAATTTTAGTATTGTTTTCGTAAACTGTGTTAAAATTACTAGTTTAAGTGCTTTTGCGCAGTAGGAACTTCACGAATAAAATAGTAACGGCAATCGCAATCCCGAAATGATTTATAATTATTAACTTACATTTTACGATTGCTTTTAACGAACTTGCATACATATAACGAACGGTCGGAAATAACGAACACTTTGGTTATTGTAAATTATATTTTACGATCTTTTATAACGAACTTGATTTGAAAAGATTAACTAGTTTTGAGAATTGGCCAACAAAGAAGATAAATGGACTTATTTATTTGTATAAGGTAAAGGTATCTAGACACTGAGGAGGGAGTTTTAAAATATGAGTTAAGAATTCCGTCAAGACATATAAAGATTATCGCTTATTTGTAAAATTCGGCGCGGCGTATCGTAATTTTTAGATGCACGCCAACTCATGCGTTATGGTTATATAAAGTTATCTATGATGAGGTAAGTACGAATGCTGAAGGCATTCTAAGATCACCGAAATAATCAAAAGTTCAGTAAAACTTCTGTGAGGCACGTGATTCTACACAAATCGGTACTCCATTTTAATTTGTAGCCCGTATAAGTGCATTAATGGGCATTTTCAATTGTTTTGATACAATAAACGATCGCATATAACGAACAAAATACTTGCTATTCCAAGTTCGTTATAACAGAGTTATAAAACAAATAAAAGCAAACAATTTACACAGTTAAAATTAACAATTAAGATCAATAACATTTGGATGACAAGTAATAACATAGGTCTAAAAACCCGTATGTATGTAGTCACCCGATATAATAATCAATCATTGACAACTAAACTGACGCACATTGTTTGATATAAAAATTTACACGGAATGATCAGCAAATTTTAAATAGCTTTCTGCTGCAATAAATTTAATTCATCCAGCCCAAAATTGACATATTTCAAAGACAACATAAAGAGCACGCTACCTGTTATTTAAATCGCATCCTCATCGGATGCGGTGCCCCAAATTCGTTGTTGTGAATGATTAACGTATATCTATGAAATCTATAATTTTGAATACACAAGCTTTATTAGTTACTTGTAACTCGAACTTGGTCATCTTTTTACATCTAGGCCTCGTACAGTTCGCAAAATTAATATCGGTCCCCTAACATTCTCCAAAAGGATAACTTAGGCCCTTAATCGTCGATTTTATAATATATGATCCAATTTATCAAATGTTTGATTAGTTACGCCTGAATTATTTAATGAGGCTCGCAAAAATGCAAATTTCAGGTCGGCTAAATGCTGGCAGCCCTGCATTTTCTATGTAATCGTACTTTACTGCAGCACAGCTTCAACGCCATCTTTGAGACAGTTCAATTTTAGAATCACCAAAAAACTGCGGAGAAATTGACTGATTATCCGTTTAAAATAACCAAAGTTTCTTTAATTACTGATAATTACTCTTATACAATTCTAACAATGAAATACTTTAAAGCAATGAAGTCGTGATTACACTACACAACTTAATAAAATTGAAGTAAATGATTTAAAATACAAAGTAATGTATATGGGGGTTTGGAGATAAATAGCATTAATGTAAAATTTGAATTTAACGTGAAAGGGGTGCCAATATTTTTTACAGGTATAACCTTGATGTCGCCTGTTGTTTAGGTGAAGAGGGCTATCTCGCACAAGTGTCGATGTCCGCTAGACAAATTTACTCGAACTTTTTTCGTTTATCAAAGGGAATTACAAAGTGGCAGTCGCCTGTTGTTTAGATGAAGAGGGCTATCTCGCACAAGTGTCGATGTCCGCTAGATAAATTTACTCGAACTTTTTTCGTTTATCAAAGGGAATTACAAAGTGGCAGACACTAACACTTGTATGACGGCTAGCGGATCCTCAGCACCGCGAAAAGTCGCTTTACAGCCTGACAATATTCATTTGGTTCATTCTATTTGTATAAACATAAATGCAAGCTAATTTAACTAGAGTTTTCCGTTTGATTATGACGACGTGGGTACTAGGGATATTTTATTTAAATAAATATATAAACAAAACAAAGTATTGGTAAAGGTGTTAATGTAAGGGAATCTCCGGTTCTGTTTATTTGAACGTCATCAGCACGGCACGTTTTTATTAAATTTGTAATAACTTGCAGAATATCATCTTCAACATTCAATGGGGAATTTGCAGTAACTCCTTTAATTATATATTTCAGTAAGTTTTGAAATAATCATTAAAGTAGTACACTGGCCAAGCTTATTTGCACCAGGCTGTAATAATTGTGAATAATCGTTACCGAATAGAACTACTTCATTAGTAAAATATTCGCTCGGCGTGCCTTTTTATTATTTGCGGCCAATGTAAATTCAATGACGGTCTTGTAAACGGTAACACGGGTAGCAGCATGGAACTGCTGTAAACAAATTTAAATGTAAATAATTCCGTTTAAATACTATTTACGCAAATCAGTTTGTAACCCTACCTTGAGGGCAGATTTCAACCCTTCACTGAATGAGGCAAGCAAATTATCGCTAAAACAGCTATCCGCCATTTAATTTATATCAAAATGTAAGAAGTTTGTAAATAAATGTGTGCTACCTTTATGATTTTATTCTTAAAGTTATGCGCAAAAACACAAGCGCAGTTTTCAAAAATGATGCTAAAATTATGATTTACCGAGATATTTTCTCTATTTGCTCCGATTTTTGAAATACTAAAAAAACGAATTTTCACCCCAACTTTGAGGGTCACTTTCGTCCTTTAAATCCTCAGACATGCGTACAAAGTTAATCCAAATCAGTTTCTGACAACGTGAGCCTTTTTACAAATTAAATTTCTAATGGGACGTATTTAAAAATGGCGCCTTATTAAAAATTAGGTGTAATGTATATAATTATAAAACAAAAAAAATTGTTTCACAAACTGTAAGTTGCAATAGATTTACAATTAAGTGACATGCAAAGAAACGTTACGTAAGTTAATTATTTTCTTAAGTACAGTAACTGACAGTAATTTGAACATAATTGCCGTAAATAAATAAAATTGTTTTTAGCAAATTAAGGTACATTTTTTTCATTGTTCTGTAATTAATGCGCGTGGTAGATAAATATATTTATTTCAAATGATACAAGTGATATACATAAATGATAAGTGCACAGTATATACGCACGACCTCCTTTCATCTAGTACGAATACCTATTATTATAAAATGTAGAAATATGATACGTTTGATTACAAATAATAGACACTCCCATACATTTCATAAAAGATTAATCGGCAACACGATTGAGTATTTGGTTTTTGAAAATACTTGATGTAGATGCATTTGTAACGTTAATAATGCATAGTAGGCGTTGGCTGCTCTAAAATCCAAGTGCTCTAGGTATACCTTTGCTTAACACAGGTGCACGTGCATTGAGTAAGGTACGTGCATTTATTAATATTAATCAATCATATAACGAATTTTTTTTAATAAATGGAATTAATTACTACATCGGCATTCTTATTTCTGTTTCTTCTATCATGTTTATTAATAAATCTTTTTGTTAATAATGAAGCAAAAATAAAAAGCGAACAAAGATCCCACGTTACTAGTTGCATGTTTTATTTATTTTTCATAATATTCTCACTTATGAGCAAAATTTGAAATGGAAATATGAATAAATGTATGCAGTCTGTTTTCTCTCATAAATTAATTATAAGCGATGCGTTTACAATATAAAAAAAAATGATTGATCACGTGAGTGACAAACTCGGCAACAATTCTGAAGAAGACAATACCATAAATCAAATATTAAGAGAAAGTAAGTGAAATTTGTCTTTATAGTCATAATTGTATAATAGTTTTGCATTTTGTTCTAACTAATTGTACAATTATTCATACTATCTTTTTTTAACAGAAATGAGGTTGCACTACTATCATTTGGTATGAAACTAATTTCAAAGAAACCGTTAGCTTAAATTTATATTTACATAAGATTCGTTACTTTAAAGAAATTTACTAAATTTGCACGTTTTAACCTAAAAGTTTTAATTATACCAAACCTACATTCGCGTCTTTAATTTTAATGGCTGTGGTAAAGCGCATCATTTTTTCCGGAATTAAGACATAGATTCTATAAACACAATAACGCGCTATTTTTGACTAGAAAAGCATGCTACGGGATAAATATTTTGCACCCTGCCAATTATTATAAACACAAATAAAAACGCACACGCTGATGATATCCACATAAACAGAAACGGGGATTTTGAATGACAGGGTCTGGTTTCAATTAAAGTACTCCTAGTAGCAACGTGGTAAGCAAACATTGTATTCAGTTATACATACAGACAGAACCAAATTAATAAATACGAAGGTGGTCCAGAAAGATACACATTTTGTCAGACGATCTGAAGTAGTCACAAGTGTCACAGTCGGCCATTTTGTAATTCCGTTTTGATAAGTGAAAACAGTTCGAGTAAGTTTGTGTGGCAGGCAACAATTTGCGCGACCTAGCCCTCTTCGCCTAAACAACAAAGCAGTCGACACCACTTAGATTGTGTTATGTAATCACGGCTTTACATTTTAAAGTATTCCATTGTAGAAGTATATAAGAATACTTGTCTTTAATTAAAGATAATCCCTGTTCTGAATATTTTAGCCAGGTAACCAGTTTCACGCAAAACTGTCTGACGGTTCTAAAATTAACCGGTATCTAAGGTAGCCTTGAAGCTGTAGCGCAATAAGGTACTTGGATTAGAGTACGTTCACGTAAAATAAAGTGCACTGCTATTGTCAGTGTTGCTAGCACTTAGGCTACTTAAATAAGGGAATCCAGAGGGGCTTAAATTCGTTCATTCACACTTTTGCGGTCCTCATTAAATAACCCAGACGGAAAAATTATTAATTAAATGGACGATTAGGGGGCAGATTTGTCTTTTTCGAGAATTTTATAAGACGACTTTGGGGGAGGGGGTTGGTATCAGAACTTTGGTCTAATCAGTTGAAGATGGTGTTCGTTGTGAGTTCTGTGCTCAAGTGGCATTAATTTGTTTAGTTGTGTGGCACACAATACAACTCTTAAGTAAGCTTTACTTATAGTCGCAATTGTATATTACTGACATTTTTACACATGCGCGGCTGGCGATGCGCTCGACGACGATGCTGGTGTCCCGCTAGCTTCGCGAAGGAGTGGGGGGAGGGGTCCGTAAC
>JAHWXV010762562.1:0-10003 GCA_024586415.1 Phrixothrix hirtus | reverse complement strand
TCTTAATGGTAGTTTTCACCCGTAAAACAAGTTACCAGTGTTGAAACAATTAAGCTTTTATTCGACATGGAGGCGGTTATGTCAGTGTTTGTTTCATTCAAATCCGACTACTCCTTTTTCGCTAAACTGCTAAATTGACGCACACGGGCGTGCTGGTTGTTTTTACCCCTTAAACCTTAATCGTAGTGGATACAAAAAACGCGACGCCCTAGAATTTAGTTGTCTTGTCTACAACATCTCAAAATTTCATTACAATTGGAAGAGCTCCTGAGATAGCTTGCTTGTCAGTTTAAATTGTTTTAAAACACTGCTAGGTGTATTAATGTTTGTACCTTCGCGTAACCATATAAACTAACTGAAACAATATGAAATGGAGTTTCACGCATCGTAGAATACTTGTAATATTGATATATGTATATAGAAACTGAAAATATTCTTTCTCTGTTTTACTCCTTTTACTAGAAGGTAAGAAAATACAAATCTACAAAGTTAGTCGTGGTAATGCTTATAAGGAATAGATTTTATTCGTAATGTGCCATCTTTAATTAATGTGTTGAAATTACATCACTTAAAGGTAATTTCTATACACTAAATGGTATCACGACTAAATGGGCCTGCAATAAAACGGCTTTTGTTGATGCATAGTTTCATAGTATATTTCTAATGGTGTGTTTGGAAATAAAAGGTATGAGAATTTCAATTACAGAAATGTATTAATTTAATTATCATTGTTATTAATCGAATAATTTGTTAAATGTGCCTTTAGGATATAGTTAATAAGCCATCGTTAATACGATTGCTGGTTTCATTAGCTTGCGCATCTGCGCTTTACTGCTGAGTTATAAATTTGCTGTTCGTTTAATTTGCACTACAAATAAAGTCACTAAATTCTTTTCGTTTCATTTATACTGCTATTGAAGTTGACGCGGCATTAGAAAAGGCTACATCAACTATTTGTACAATTTCGAGTTGCAACTTTGCCGTAATATACGAGGACGGGATGATAATTAAGCGACCTCATTCCGCCCTTGTACATAACCAATCATTTATATTTAATTTCGTTTTACTATGTTGTAAAAGTCCTAATATACATAATACGTATTTGGAGTAAATTTATGTTAAAAGTAATAGTGCACCTATCATGGATGTATTGGGTATAATTTTAATTGATTGGGAATCAAACGAAGTTGATATGGAATTAAATGGTTCATGCACACATTTTTTTTATTTTAACAAAGAGGTACACGTCATTGTGTAGAAATTTTGGTTTAAAATGTACCCAATTATATAGAAAAGAATAATTATTCATGATAAATAATGTTTAAATTACTACAATATACAATACTTACTAAATAAATGAATAGAAATTTGTATATCCAAAAACTAAATAGCGATCATACGAATTTTAATTTTGGTATTTGTTACGTCTGAGCATTTAATGTAGCGTATTTATTCAAAAGAACGCAAATTATTTTCTTTTTCAGCAAAGATTAAATTACAGTAAACTATTTATTGTAGCACTAATTGCTGCTGCGTTTTGTGGTAAGAACTAAAGAAACGAAGCATAATTTGACTGAGCAATTCATCGACTAAATACTTAAAATATCTTTTGAATATGCTTATGCCCTTTAATTCTTGTTTTGATAATTACTTGTCGAAAATGTTAGAATTTATTAACAGTCAGAAAGATTCGAAAATGTTTTTCGAAAAGGACTTTTTCTACAGGACGGAAAAGGTTTTTATTATAATTCTGCAGTAAATATTTGTCCTTTCGAAGATTCTGTCTGTAAAAAACATGTTTTTCGTTTCTCATTAATCAGGGAATAATTTTTATTTTGCCTTCTCTTTAGATTAGATTAGTATTTCATCCTTCTAATATGGACGAAAATTAAACTAGAAAGACCATTTCTGAAATCAAAACCAGAGCAATGACATGAAACTCAAGCGCAAATTCTTGGGGAAGCACAGCAAAATATTCCCTTAACATTCAACTGTATATTACTTCTCCTGTTAATACCTTGAAGAGAACCATATAAAGCAGCAACGTTGTTGCCGGTAGGTCGCTCACATGCCCAAATATTCGACGACTACCGGAAAACAAATAAAAATGAAGATTTTGTACTTTTTGATAGCAGATCAGACGACTAGGAAAACAACTTGATCTATCAACTGCAAAAAAACTGAAAGTAATGGTTGAGTGTGATCACTGGTATGCTGTCAGCATATTTAAACCTCCGCTTTATTATCAAGTTTACACAATACATGGACTTAAAAACAACAAAACAACAATGTGCTACCAACTGTGTACACTTTATTTCTGAACGAAACAAAAGCAACCTATGTACGACTACTTCATCGAGTGAACAAATTTGGAATCTGCTTTGAATCCTCTCTCAGTAATGACAAATTACGAGCCAGCAGCTTAATGTGTATTTCAAGAGATTTTTCCTGAAAATCACATAAAAAGGTTGTTTTCTCCACTTTTCACAGTGTATTTATAGACACATTCAAAATTGTCCCGAAATTATGCAATTATACATAGACAAACCTGATTTTGCATTGAACGTTAAGGCACCTTGCGGCTGTGTATTTGTACCCATCAATGAAGATGTGCAAAGCTTTAAGGCACTCCAAGATTTAGAATTCTATAACAAACATCCGAATGCTGTACGACTTCTTTTGAATTACTTAGAGGAAACCTGAGTAAGGCGATATGATCGTCTTCATGGACGATTGCAAGCAAAATTCCCAATATCTCTTTGGATGGGTGTTTGGATAACTTATCGAAAACATATAATGCAGTAGAAGGTTGGCATAGGAGATTTGCATCCCAAATATCTGCATATCATTCATATATTTCGAAATTTATGGATGCTCTCAAATAAGACCAAGCACTGAATATTAAATTCACTGAAAAAAGCGTCGCTGTTACCAATAATCCGTAAAATGATGCAGTAGCAAATGTAATTGAAATCGTTGATGAGCTTGGGGAGCGACAGAATCTGGGCTGTTTACGGGAAATTACTCATAATACCTAATTACATTAGAAATGTAACATTATTATTATTATTTGACAGAAGAACTGATGCTTTCGGTTAGGATACTTGGTATTAATATTTGGAAAAATCCAGTTTTTCGTTAGACCAAAAAAGTTTTAAGCGTAATTTATATTTTATTCATTATTATTATTGTACATTATGCAATATTAAACATCAATAGAGAACGAAAAGTTTTTAAAAATTAGTAAAAATGAACCTACAACAGAAAAAAACTGAAAAGTATGAAAAAGGACGATGTTCTGTACGAGCAGTTTTTTGACCAATAGGCCACCGTCATGTGGTATTCGTTGGAAACGAATGCAGGCTAAGAACACCTCTATAATTAATAATTTTAAATTTTTGAATCTTTTTATTTGTTGATTTCGTTGTTTGCATGTATAAAGCACATCTCACGTTTAATAAGAATTCATGTATAGGAATATGTGTAAGGTTACACTGCCAACAAACAGTTTTGTCGGAGCGCCGCGCCATTATGCTGCAGGGATATTTGTGAATGTGCCGTTTTATCACATGAGTGTCTCTGTCGGACCTATTTTGTTGGAATGACTTTGACGTGAACCGTAGATATGACGTCGGTACGATATAAATTAAGCACAGTTGTACACTAGTCGATGTTGTAATGATCGCGCCGAGATGTCTACGTGATTTTGATACGGCAGGCTACAATTTTTAACTTTTACTTACACCTGAGAAAAACGAGAAATCAAAAGAAGAAAAAGGAAAATATGCAGTTGTACTTACTGAATTGAACAAATCTGGCCACACCTTACCTGTTACATTCTTTCCAAAATATTACAACAGAGTTTAACTACATACATACTGGTATTTCTTTAGTCCTAAAACCAATATCACTTTGTGACACGTTTTTAAGTCACTAATGGTCAATGTTCGTTTATAAAATAAATGTTTACTTGTGAAATACATTTTATGATACTACCGATTAATTGTTACATCGCTGTTAGACCAGCCAATCACGAGTGGGCTAAGATGAAAAAATGCACATAGGCAAAAATTAAAGATTGTTTAAAAGAAAGTTACAAATGTGAAACTAAAGCACTTTAACACTATGTATGTATATACTTTGCAGGTGCGACTTTTAGGATCACTACCTGTACTTTTCGACTGAGTAGCCTTTTTGTCTACAAAAAAGCTTTGTATTAATGTTTTTTTTTGCAACTTAATGTTTTGAGCAGGTTTTGCACTCCTACCTCTGGTAGATTTTATTGTCGTTATGCATCATCGATGCTACAACAACTACCTATCCGGGTTTGGACACATAAAAACTTATGATAATAGTTTTGGGAAACAAAAAAGCTCAAATTTCTTCTTCGAGCCATTTCTCGCTGTAGTTCACAATTTTTGAGGGGCATTATTCTAGTGCAGGTTCGTTATTGTTCTTCAGCACAATCTTGACAAGAACAACACTCATAAACCTATTGTAATACTACTGATAGTAGCAACAAGTTGTTTTATAACATCAGCTACATAACTATCCTGCCGACTAGACTCCTATATGGTATACCGAATAAATAATGAGAATGATTTTCGAGTGGAAGTCATGGCAATACTGTAAGCTAGCGTAACATGTTCAAGGGAAGCTACATGCCATAACATAAGGCTGTTGCCATTCTGTTGTCAATTTATTGCATGAAAAGTGCGTGCATATTTATAATCGCGGCCGTAAAAATGTATGCTAAAAAATGAACAAGGAATTGTAATCAAACTTTTGTAAATGCGGCTAGACTCATCGTTAAAGCAGCAGTGTTGTGGGTCGTTTGCGGGCCTGAGTTGTTCGGGTATGTACTTTTATGGCTGAAAATAAGAATACGAAAGCTTTTGGTTCGAAACGGTATTGCAACATAATCCCACCAACCTTACGGCCCGGGTCTGTCACCTACATACTATATTTCTTCATCACTTTAAAAGATATAGTGGACGTTCAAGTATCCACGACGAAGTTTCTAAACGTGTTTTCAGAAGCGGGCACTCAAAACTGCTTCAAAGGTTAGGAAAACCGTATAACTGTATAATTGCTAAGTATTAAACTTAAGATATTTATATGACATATCGTGTATACTTCCATATTGTACGTGTAAAATAAGTATGAGTCTACATGTCCAAACATCTTAATTCCATATTTCACGAGTTTACTGTTGATATGCTGCCAGAATGAGCACTTTCCGCGAAAAGTTTCTAACTTCTCTTCTGAAAATTATTGACAAACTTTATGTGGGATAGTTTACCTACCTTTCTACAATCGCTACGAGTGCTCATATTGTCAAGTTCAAGATATCTGAATTTTTTGCTTTCTTATTTGTCCATATTTAAATACGGTATGGTCCTCGCTACGAGTGTTCATATTGTCAAGTCCAAGATATCTGAGCTTTTTTACTTGCTTATTCTTCCATATTTAAATACGGTATGATCCTATAGATGTGTTCATCTCTAGCATCCCCACTTAAAGAGAGTAGCCCCTAAACGACTTTGCACCAAAATCTTAACTTGCGAGGAGCTTTTGTATTGCCTTTTCAATTAGGCCTGGTCATAATATGTTTAGGATATTTTCGATTGCGGTTTCCAATTAGTTTGGGTTCTTTTCTCTTATTGATTTGTCCTTTTCATTTTTGGTGGCCTATGCATATAATATGCCTTCTTTGGGGGTTGTATCGTTGGACCATTGCCTTTCTGTTTGGATTAGCTTGGTTTACTGGACATGATCTGGCACATGCCGCGTAGTTTCCGGAGCAGTTGATGCACTTTAGACTGGAATCCGATGAGTGCTCGCATTTAGATGTTAGGTGCGTCCCCGCGCATAACATGCAGTTATGTGGGGCTGAGCTATAAGATACGTGTCCGAAGGCCTGGCAACGATAGCATTGCCCGGACACTTTCGGTTTCCTTTCTTCTGTACTGACCTTGATCTGTAGGATTTGTTTTATCCTGGATATTTTCGGTCCATCAACCTCATTGTTACTAATTATAAGAATCAGTGGTAATTCTATCGTTCTTCTCTTTAGTCTGAGGATTGTATTTAATTGGTAGCCCTGGGTAATGAGGTCATCTTCTACCTTGTCAAGAGGAATTGAAGTGGAAATTGCTTTTACGATAGTTTTGATTTGCATATCTTCCTGAAGTTGGTAGTAGTGGCATGCGATTTTTCTCTCCTCCAAGATTTTGAGTCGATGTTTTTGGTATACACGCACATTCTGTATTTTGCATTTTGTGCTTTTATGAAGATGATGTTGAATGCTTCGGCTGCTGTTGTTACCTCTATGTAATTAACTCTATTGGAAAGAACAATTGATGGTGGGCATTTCGAGACGGGATGCTTTTCTTTGACTTCCGGTTCCTTATTTGAAAACTTAGCTAGTCTTATTTGTTTGGCTCCATTGTTTTCTTCAACGGTAGGATTTTGACCTACTTTGGCGTTTTGGAGTTGTGTATTCCCGCTTGCGTTGCTTGTATCGTCCTCCTCCATCACTTGCGCGAAATCTTTTGCTATTTCTACGTTAGTTGTGACTAGCATTCGTTTCTTTCTTTTTCTTGTTTTTTGCCTTTGCTTTGGAAAAATTCCTCGTTGGGCTCTTGCAGCATTTCTTCTGTATTTTCACGTTCCTCGGGTTGATTTTCGTATAATGCCATCTCTTCTGTTAATCTTCTTATGGCTGCATCCGCTTTGCCTATAATTGCTTTGCATTCGTTGATCTCCCAGATTTTCTGAATTGGTTTTCTGTTTGATGCGACGACGGGCGAACGTGTACTTGTTAGAATGGGCGGCTTTAGAAATTCTGTCTTCGATTTACTTGCGAAAGTCGGATAAAACGTTTAACTGTCGTTTGTGTTAATTGTTCCCGGCCCACCCACTCAAGGTGTGAGGGGCCTAAAGTTCAATAACAGTAACAAATAAATGAGCAGGAAAATGAAGCAAAACGTGTCTGCTTCGGTCGTCTTCTCGCCACCAGCAGATATCTGAGTAGAAAGTGAAACTTATTTATAGTTGCAGGAAATAATTCAATTTTATTCCCATCATTATTCCATAGTGTGTTACAGTTCAAATTATGTGACCTTATTACCCCAGCAAAATAGGGTAGTTCAAATAAAGCATTTAATTTGTTTCAATTCATGAGATTTGCATATGAATATCACCGACATCTACAAATTTTTCAAATTATATAACGGATATTAACACAAATACAGAAAAACCTAAATTTATATCAAAAGCACTGTACTCATTTTTATTATCAAATTTAATTCAAAAGATGACAATATTATAAAATAAAATGTTATTTTGCTATAACAATCTAACATATGATAATATCAAAACAGTTTGCACGCTTTTTATGTACATTTTAAGAACATGGTAGACAAAGTAGGGCATAAAAAGGACTAGATATGAATTTTTTATTTTATATCTAGCTATCAAAATTTAATAGTAGTTCTCAATCTTCTGTAAAAATTAACTTTATGTACGCACATATATTCCCAAAATACTTACATTTTAAGCAGACATTTCGTCTAAGTCCAATTGTTTAGCTAGTGGCTTTACTATTTTCTTGCTGTTTTTATTGTTAATTAATTAGTACAAAATGAGATGACTTTCTAAACTATTACAAAAGGATATTCATTTTTATGAATATTTATAGGAACATTTGGGAACTTTCAATATTGGCCGGAAAATATAAACTTATGTGATCTGTAAATTTCTGTTTATAGTTACTTCCATTAAAAGTTCTATCTTTCACAGTAGTTTATACTGTTAAATGAGAAAAGTACTATTAAATATTTTCTCCTATAAGGTTATACTTAATAATTTGTATTTATTTTTTTGTAGTGAATAACCATTTGGCATGTGAGCACAACTGTTAAAAATAGAGAGTATCAACGAAATAAGGTACATATTATAATAGCAGAAGCAGATACATCTCGGCATGTATGTCAAAACTCTATTAAACTTGTCTAAATTGTATAGTTTAGAAAAACTTAGCACTTTTACGATAAGCTAAATTGTTAATAAAGAATTTTAATCAATATTTTGAGCTTAAATTTACATTTCTATTAATTTTATCGTTCAGAATTACGTAAATGGTTGCCAATGTCAACCTACATTTTTTTTATTAAGCGGGCAGACTACCAAATGTTGATAATATCTGGTACATTTATTTTATCAACTTTTAAATAAATGTAAATAAAAATCCTATTCGACAAATTACTTCGTATTTTTTCATTAATACTCTTGGATAATGTTTTTTTTTTCAAAATTATTGAAATACGATGGACGTAACTCTTCTTAAATAATTTTGAGAAAAATTTTAGCATAAACCAAATCGTAACTAAAAATATTAACCATTCTCTGTATTTTTAAAAACCGCGATATAAATGTAGACAATATTGATTTAAATAGTAGAAAGAGTTGCATAAATTATTATATGTAGTTAAAATACATCAAATGTGATATAACATGCTATAACATTTTTAGGTCGTTCGAAAGTTTTTCTAAAATTGTCTATTTTCCATTTCAATATTTATTTACACAGAAATATTTCCATTATTAGTATAAACTACATTACAACAGCATTCTGCTAGTTAAAAATAATTAAAAAAAATTGAGTTCCAATTTTCCAAAAGTTGATTTACTTATGCAATCGTTGCCGTTTGTATTCATACTTTATACTAATGAAAAAGAAATCAAAGCAATCGTAATTTGGTTTAACAAAGTGTAGTGTGGTGCCTATGATTAAATGTAGAGACAGGTCCGTATTTGTGACAAATCTTTACGCAAAAATTTAATAAAATTGTGTTAAGAATTACGTTACAAATTTTCAGGTTTGTGTTATTCAGACCTTTAAGCACGTATGTTGAATACTGCTTCTTTAAATTAGGACACCCTGTATACATACATATATACTTAAATATTTTCAAACAAAGTATGTGTAATAACTTGATACAGTGAACTACGGATGTTGATATTTGTATATTATACTAATTGATAATGACATAATAATAATAATAATAATGATAATAATAGTAATGATTGAGCTTAAAACATCTTTAAATGCTTAGAATTGAAAAAAATTGTCATTTGAATTTAGTGGGACTTCGTGTTTAAGACGTAAATATCCGAAATAACAACAATAGTTCAAACAACGACTCTTCTTTTAAATGATATAATTACATAATCTCGTTCATCTCTGAAGGTTTCAATTATAAATTAAACGTATCGCTCAGTTATGGAGAATGGTTAGTGTATTTTAGATGTTTAAAGTTTACAAAAACAGCAGCTCAAACGTGATAAATGCACTCGTGAACTATCATATTTGTAAAGTGAAGTTTTTAATGGTATATAAAGAATAATAACTTGTAGAGACAAGTCTAAAGCAATTAATACAGGCAAGGAATTAAGGCATTCAAAATAATTCTATAACCACTTGATTATATAACAGAAAGACTCATTTTTAAATAATTTTGCTGCCTACTTTGTGTAAAAAAATGTTATCAGCAAATTTAATGCCGTTTTACAATATTTAGTATATACAGCTCAGGCGAAATAGTTTCAAGTGACAAAGCTGATTCAAATGAATTGAGACTGTCTATAAAGGATCACTATCAGACATGCTTAAAAACAGAGAATAAAAGATTAAAGGTCTAAACTTTGCAATAAACATCTTTTAACTAATAATAAAACATTAGAAACAAATGTCCCAAAAGGTTGTAATACATTTTTAAAAAAACTTATATTAACGCATAAATAAATAATTCCGATTACTGGCAACTGAATACACAATAAAGTAAAAAAAATATCGACCACTCAAAACTTATAACACCCATTTCTACATCATTAATCTATAAATTATAAAGATAATTAGCTAAACGAAAATGAGACGGTTTTATTTATAAAACTACGCAATTTGATAAATAGTTTTTAATATTGAAGCTAAAATAATTAC